>CABEEJ010000901.1:0-12866 GCA_901482245.1 Timema douglasi | reverse complement strand
AATAATAATAATATTTAGCACCGCGTCTTACTACCCGTTCGGGTTATACGCTTTAAGTACTAATTACGCTAATGGGTTAGGGAATTAGGAAGGTTGAATTAGAGGAAGTGAGCCCGCATTTGTGTGGAGTGAGAGTGGAAAACCATTTAGGAAAAACCACCCCCAGTTCACCCGACCGAGATTCGAACCTCGATCTCCCCGTCCTCAGCAGTCGAGCTCAACACGACTAGCGCGTTAGCCAACTACGCCACCGAGGCGGGTAGCTTGACTAGTGAAAGTAGACAATTAAAATTGAAGGCATCTACGATATTATGTGAAGGGGGACACAAATGAGTTTGTGAATGTTAAGAAATTGACTCTATCAAGATATGAAACTGAATTATAATTAAGTTAACAACAATTGTGTGAGCTATTTAACATGCCTTTTTTTGAACCGATCAATTATATCAGTGTACACACCTTATAAGTTAACTTAAATATAGAATAGACACAACATCCAGCCCCCGGCCGTTAACTCATCACTGTGATAGAAGAAACCCACATTTCAGCAATGATAAATATTTCGGTCATGCCAGGAATCAAACCCGGAACTATTAGCTGAATAGACAAACCCGCTACCAAATGAGATAGTGTCGGACCCTTTATTTTATAAAATATTTGAGTGTTTTATTTTGTCCTAGCACCGCGTCTTACTACCCGTTCGGGTTATACGCCTACATACTAATTTCACAAAAGGAATAGGGACTAGGAAGGTTTAATTTATAATAAATGAACCCACATTTGCGTGTAGGGAGAGTGGAAAGCCATTTAGGAAAAAACCATCCTCAGTGCACTCAACCGGGATCGAACCCCCATTCTCCCCATCTTCGGCAGTCTAGTTTAACACGAAAGTTTTTTTTTTATTACAATCGGACCCACCTAGGTGGCGTAATTAGCTAACGCGATAATTAAGAGTTGAGCTAGACTGCCGAAGACGGGGAAATCGAGATTCGGATCTCGGTCGAGTGAACTGGGAGGGTTTTTCCCTAAATGATTTTCCACTCTCTTTCCATGAAAATGTGGGTTCACTTCCTATAAATTCAAACTTCTCAATTCCTAGCCCATTAACCTAATTAGTACTTAAGCGTATAACCCAAACGGGTAGTAAGGACGCGATGCTAAATGAATAAATAATTATAAGATCGGACCAACATTAGCCAGCAATAATTCTTGAAATGGTTCGTTTGTGAGACGAAGATAATTTTTGTACTTATCGGAATCTTCTTACACGTGGTCTAAGTGTAAAGATAATTTAGTCTGGTTTTCTGGTGATAGGTAGGTCCGGGTTCATATTCAGGTCAGGTATACTAATAGTTTTTTCCCCCTAGATGGTTCCCATTCTCCTTTCACGCAAATACGGGTGCATTTACTTTAAACTCTAGCTTCCACATCCCTATCACATTAACTTAGTTTACAGTTCGATTTTCATGGGGTGGTCTCTTAAAGCAAATACAATTTTTTTTGCTGTCAACAAAGATAATATCTTACTATTTTTTATTGATGTAAATGTCTATAAAAAGTGACAGTTGCGGATCACATGACTTTAAGTATGAATACGTGAAAGTAGGTCTAGTAACTTTTCTAGCTTTCAGATAGAGTTCTACCTATAAAAAATGGCTATAAAAATAAAAGTCAGCACCACTTTATGCACAACCTTGAATTTTAAAGAACTATTTATGCAAGTAATAATGCGTGCTAACACATCTTTCATGTTAGTCAGCTGACTACAGTATATTTGCTTCGTGTCAACGGGGCTTTAGAGAATTTTTTTTCTTTTCCGTCTGTACCATTCTCCCCTGGTTCATTAACTACTTTACTAACACGTTAGGGTGAAAAAGTTAGTTTAAAGAAAATGCACTAGTTTTAGCGTTGGAAGTTACTAAGAATATCATAGTAAAAAAAACGCTTACAAAAAAAACTGAACAACTATGTTTATATATAAAAAGAAACAAATTTAGTCATTTTTTTCCTGCTGTATCCGAAAGAAGCGAAATTTTAGGAAACATTGCTCTAGTGCTCTAGCACATACGCTGAATCTCGATTGCTTAAAAGGCTATTCGAAATGAAGAAACAGGGGGAGGAAGGTGAATTTAAAATAAGCGTAAAGCAGGACCCGCTTTAAAAAAAAAAAGAAGCGCGACATTCCAATGAGTCACGCCGCTATGCAGCTGTCGGTGTTCCTCAACATCTCAACAGGCTCTTCTCCAGGTGATGCGGGGTCAATGACCCCCCGGACGACCGGTCAAGGTCAGGGACACAAACATACACACATGTGGGTACCATGTGTGGTGGCATTTGAGCGATCAAGAACACATTTGTGGATAGGAAAGGATTGGAGCTGAAGAAATCCTATGTTTTGAAAAGTTAATAAAAAAAACTTTTTTTTGGCGGAGAATTTAAGTGGATACAAATGCAATCAATACACCCCAAGTTTTAAAATTTAAACTACCTGTTTCTGTGGCCACATGATCTAAGGCGTCGCTTTAGTAGATCGGGGTTAGAATCCCGTTCGAGTAGTTTTTATAAAATAGTTTTCCACTCTCACTCCACGAAAATGCGGCCACACTTACTATGAAATCACTCTTACTCATCCTTAATCCATTTGCGTAATCTATGATATAAAATCCATGCCCTGTCTGGTGTTTTTTTTCTTCCAGAGGCTTTTATCGTACTTCCTGGTAAGATAGAAGGTTGAAACTAGACATAAAGTTTTCTGAGAATCCGAGAATGATGTGAAGAATCCTAAACCTGGAAAATTCAAAAAGGAGATGAATCTGGGGCCTCAAAAAGTTCCCATGCTTACTTTATGGGCCAAAAGATCAAGTTTGTCCGATCGCACTGAAACTCGATTTCCAAGGGTTGCCAACACGGCTAAAGACAACCCTGCTGTAATCTATTTCGGAATTACAGTCAGCTGACCCTAATTCAACACTTAGATAGGATCAAAAAAATTCTCATTGTTATTTCCCGTTTAATTTTCAAGAAATTGTATATCTGAGGGTTTTCAAATGCTGGCAAACAAAGCTCCGTCATTGGTTTTCGAAATTCGAATCAAGTGATCCTCAAATGGTCCCAAAATGGAAGATAGGGGGAGTAAATGAGAGGCATATTATTAGAAAAAACCCTCTAATGAAAGTAGGAAACTAAATTTTTCATGAATGTAGAGGGAACATTCCAAATAACAAAATTAGTGTTTAATATTTTATCTTTCTATATGGGGGATAGTGAAATGGATGGTGGAGGATGCGGGGAATGGTTTCTAAATTTCCAAAACTAGAAGAATAAACTATTTATCAGTGTGGCAAAGGATTGAAATTCGTTAGGCGTAAGGACCACCCCAAGCCGTAATGAAGATATGAACATTCTTAAATTGAAAAATGAAGGAACCTAAAACAGAAAGAATTTTCCCTCAAAATTTCCAAAACTAAAACAGAAATATATTTTTATCGATAAAATAAAAAAAAATGAAATATTTTATTAAATATAAACTGCCAAACTCAAATAACCAGAAGAAATTGAACATTTAAAGTTCAAAATGGGAGTACAAGAAATGGTCTGAGCTGGAAATTTACCAAACTAAAATTATCAACCATTTATCATTGATTATAAATTTTATAATATACAAATAGGACGGAGCGGATTTGGCTCGTTTATCTTTTTTCTCCCTTGATCGTTAAACTTAGACAGTTGAGAAAAATATATACATTTCATATTATTACGAGTACACTATATTAACTGTATAGTGCCTATAGTTGCCTATTAGGTTGTTTTTACCTATTTTATGAATGAGAACCTATTTCGATTATTACCTCTATCTTTTTTCGTACGGTATGGATTTTCTTCCGAAACAGCATGCCATTGCAGGAGAAACGGTTAACTTATTCGGCAATGGCAAATTTGAAGATTTCTTCCTTGATATCGTGTGAAGTGGAACGAAGCTTTTAAAATTATAAAAACATCTTACAATAGATCCAATCTCAATACTGGAAATCTAGAAAAGTATCTGGTGATTAATAGAAATGTTAATTGCCTGCAAGCCCGATTCGGTGGATGCATGTTCTAAGGCGTAACCTTCGCAATAGATTATACTGCCGATGACGGGTAGAGAGTGGTTTGAATCCTTGTTGGGTGTATTTAAGTTTTTCCCCCTAAACTGTTCTCCACTCTCCCTCCACGATGGTGTGGCTACACTTCCTCTAAATCACACCTTCCTCATCCCGAAAAATTAGCGTAATTAGTAAGCTTACATATGCATATAATCCGAACGGGTAGTCTTACAATGCTAAAAAAAAGTAATAGTTTGTACTAAAATCAATTTTACACTACCTATTGTGTGCCTGTTTTTTTAGCACCACGTCTTACTACCCGTTCAGGTTATATGCCTATGTAAAAATTAATTAATTAATCTAATGTGTTAGGGGTTAGGAAAATTTAATTTAGAGGAAGTGCATCCACATCTGTGTGGAGAGAGAGAGAGAGTGGAAAACCATTTAGGAAAACCACCCTCATGACACCTGACCAAGATTCAAACCCCGACCTCCCCGTCTTCGAAAGTCAAGTCCAACACGAGAGTAGCGCGTTAGTCCTTGCGGCCACCGATGCGGTTTTTTTTCCTCTAAGTGCTTATTTGGGTATCTTAATCTTATATATTTTTGATGCCTATTTTAAACATTTTTGATGCCTACGAATCCACTCCATAACTATTATTGTTACTTTATAAGTATTGAGACTATCTATCACACTTATCACACGAGTGGACGTATACATAAGTGAAAGTAGCCCTAGTAACTTTTATAACCGACAGTTAAGGCCCTATGAAAAATTGACTGAAGTTACTGGTAGTTTTTATGTTTCCATTTCA
Source organism: Timema douglasi (assembly GCA_901482245.1). Lineage (NCBI taxonomy): Eukaryota > Metazoa > Arthropoda > Insecta > Phasmatodea > Timematidae > Timema > Timema douglasi. The sequence continues at coordinate 7,966 of CABEEJ010000901.1, read as the reverse complement.
AGCGTCGCCGGGCCGACGTCACCCAGTCGCGGGCGGCGGTGCTGCGGTGGCCCAGCCATGACGTCAGCAGTGACGTAAGGCAGATGTGTCCCGGACGGCACAAGGTCGAGCTATTTCTAGGCAAGGACGGGAGCAGCATCAGATTCGGATTGACTGGGGTCTCTTTTCTCTGTCTGTGCGTTCTCGCCGCGATATGCAACTGCCGGAATCAAGTTCACTTGTAGAGAGACTCACACCACTCGATTTGAAGAAATAAAAGCACAACAACCATAAATTTTAGGCCTACCACTTATAGAAATGTAACGCACCCAATTTCAAATTGATAACTTTGTCGTCGACCTTGGTGAGCTTAAGATAAAGCGTTCGCCTCAGGACCCGATGTTTATGGGTTCAAACCCAGCAAGGGTCGATTGATTTTTCTTTAGCGATAAAAATCCGTACCACAACTCCCTTCCGAGGGAAAGTAAAGCCGTCGGTCCCTTGTCGATTGTGGTATGTAAAATAACCCTGGAAGGCATGTGAAAATACCTTTCACGGCAACATTGGTAGGACCTTTCGCGCTTGCTCATGTAGAGTATCGTGTGCTGATATAATCAGTCGGTTCAGGAAGTCCACGTTAAATACCTCAATTAAATTAAATCTTATATATAAAATTCTCGTGTCACAATGTTCGTTACCGTACTCCTCCGAAACGGCTTGACCGATTCTCATGAAATTTTGTGAGCATATTGAGTAGGCCTGAGAATCGGCCAACATCTATTTTTCATACCCCTTAGTGATAAGGGTTGTCCACCCTTAACATTTTTTTATATAATTTTTAGAAATTTTTTAATATCTTTATTTTTTTTATTATGTCGCATTAAAAAATACATACAACCCTAAATTTTTACCCTTTTATCACCAACCCCTATTTTTTAATAGCCATTTTAGTAATTTAATCATTNTATTTGTGGCTTAGATTTGAGAACACCATGTTTTTCACACGGACAATTATACGTGGCATGCTCTCGAGTGGGTAAACCATCCAGTTTGTTTGTGTTAGCTAAAGATGGACTAACAAAAAATATTGTTCACGCTATGGCATTAAGAGATTGATATTGTTTGTTAGTGTTACTGTCGTAATTGATTAATTAATGATATATAATTTTAAGGAATAAATTATAATAACTTAAAAATAATGTTTGCCTTTTGTTATTTTTATATTCCCTCATCGTTCACAGCGCTCCATGCCTATTTCACGCATATACCACATTCTTACACACTTACAATAAGTAAGCTATTTTTTGTCTACACTAGAAATTACTTAAAAATTATTTATATGGCAAAACAACGTTTGCCGGGTCAGCTAGTAAATTATAATTTTGTTGAGCTTGCCGGGAATTGAATTCGGAATCTTTGACTTACTAGGCAGTACGCGTTACCGATTGACATAAGGCAGTAGTTTTCAACCTTTTGTGGGGTTTTACCCCAATCATTGTTTTTTCCTCCAATACAATCACGACCCTTTGATAACTTACAAGCGTTCATACCCTAGTTATTAAATTATATTTTCACCGAATCTTACTATCCGTCCGAGTTTTCTATATCAAATAACATTTGTTGTGTAGGTTGAATTGAGAGGAAATGTACCTTTATTTGCGAGCGATAGGACACAAAGGGGCAGGATTGGCCCAACGCCAGCAAGCTACACCTAATTTCATAGCTGAGGAAACTGCAGGTCTTATGGAGAAAATATTTATCTTCGCTCTCTCTCTGTTACCGGTTGCCAAACCTTCAAGCTTTCGTTTGTCGGGAAGTGAGGGGGGGAGGGTTTATTTGGCCATCCCTCATTATAAACAATGCGGCATGCGGAGGTTGGGGGTTTCAATTGACAGGCAAACACATTTCCTCTCGGTGTACAGTTTCTTCTTGAAACATTAACTATTTCCACAATCGTATTTTTTTTCCAAGATTGAAGTATATTAACGTTTCTCTATTCCTCACGTATTTGTGCTTAAACTATTTTATGTATAAAGCTTTTTTCCTCATAATTAATATACAAACCATATGCATTGCCGCTTGAGTTAATGAACAAGTTCAGTCTTTACGAATTTAGGTGTAGACTTTTAACACCATTGCCCTTTCTTTACAATTTAATATGTTCCTCTTGTAATATAATTGTTTGTAACAAGCCGGAGACTCCATAATTTTTGCTAAATTTTAACTGTTAACAATACACTATTATTCAAATAAATATATTAATATACACATAAAATTATAATTCCACAACCTTACGGCAAACAAACAAAACATACAACCAACACATAAACACAAAATCTTAACGTGATCAATAAAAAAAATATTCTACACAGAGTACTAATAAAATATGTGTTTATTAGCGAATGTTTTTGAGTTAGTTATTAGGAACACGAGACTCAGACTACTGTAACTTTTACGACTGTGCTGGAGGAAGAAGCACCAATTACTGGCAACAACGACAGCCCAGCATTGCCAAATTTGATATACATTCGAAGGAAGAATGATCACGGACAACAAAAAGAATGACAAAGCTGTTACTCAAAAGCAAGCATGCAGTTCCCTCAGTAATGAAATCAGGTGTAGACTGGCGGCGTCCTTTCATCTGTCATCTAAGAGCGAGATCGGTTCAAATTAGGGTAGTTTTTCATATTGTGAATTTAATTGCGGTTTCCCCCTTTTTATCTACAAGCGAAAGCTAATGTATTTCCTTAAAATTAGCTTTTTATAATCGTATTTCTTTAAATTAGGGTTAGTTGCAGATAGACCTAATAGGCAGTTAAAAAAAAAATAAGGAAAAGAAGTGACAAATATTAATAACGAATATTTTTAGATTTTATCGTACATTAGGGGTGGGGGGGAGAGGTTCATGACCTTGAAAAGTGTCGTCCTTCATTAAAATGTGATGGTCAACAGCCACAGCGAGTTAAGATTATTATAGACTCCCTCCTTACCCCCCCACAGGTCGGCTAGAAACAGAAGCCAGCTGGACTCTTTCCAAGACGCTCGGTCAAAGCGTAAGGACCTCTCACCGAGTTGAGCCGTGCGCAGACGATTCACGCACATCAGCGATCANGTCAAAATGAGGGGAAGAGGGGGGGGGGGGGAAGTAAAAAAAATAATTAAATATGCTTCGCGTCTTACTACTTGTCCAAACTATCCGCCCACATAAGATAGGGATGAGGAAGTCGGAAAAGTACCCGTAATCTCGAAGACGGAGAGTGGGAGTGGGAAACCATTCAGGAAAAAAAAAACTCGTTTCCAGTAGACTCTGGCAGAATTCAAACCTTCGACCTTCTCGTCAGTGGTATAAAAGTGGGGGAGGGGAAACGGGACATTCGACGACAAACCCCTAAGACCGAAAATAATTTTAATTAAAACCTCCTTCGGTGGTCGCAAGGTCTAAGGCGTCACTCTCGCACTAGACTAGACAGGAAGATCGGGGTTAAAATCCAGGTAAGGTGTAATAAGGGTGTTTTTTTTTCCTATATGGTTTTTCACTCTCCCTTCACGTAAATCCGGTTAAACTTCCTCTATTTTCAAAATGTATTCTGTAATACACATTAAAAGTGCCCCCAAAATTTCAATTTGAAAAATAGTAAAGAAAAAGTAGCTTCGATAAAGTTTATGTTACAACCCTTATGTTATTTACATCGTTGCACTTAGCTACTATGAAAAAAACACAAATACCTTCAGCAAAATTCTGATTTTTATATGAATAACACTTTTGACTACCAACATTGATCGAAAGTCACTAAAATTTAGCATTTTAGAAATATGTATTATTTGGCTAATTAATTAAAAAGGTTATCTAAAAACAAAAAGCGATCAAATGCTTTCAATAATTACTCCTTATTGATTACTGTATAATCTATCGTTACATTATTATTATTAATAATAATAATAATAATCATTATTAGCACCGAGTCTTACTACCCGTTCGGGTTATACGCACTTTACACTAATGTGTAATGTTAGGGTGATTGTGTGATGAAATGGAGGACCTACAGTTTAACGTGGAATCCGAACCACGGTTGGAGGCCTGGCATTCCCCACATTCACAAGTTGTGATTAATGCACGTCTTGTCAGAGGTGAAGGAAGGGTTTGGTAATCAGATAAATCCGTGCCGGGACCGAGGATTGAATCCCGGACCCCAACACAGAAGTCCGACACTTTACCCCTAGACCAGACCACCAGGTCACCGACTACAGTATTAATTAACAAACTATGAATGTAAATACAATTATATTTTCCCCCCCACCACTGTGGTAACATGAGTTTTCAGTTTTCAAATATCGGGCTTCTTATGAAAATCAGTTTGTAGTAAGGGGTCGGTAGGAGAAGGGGAAGGGCTGACAATTGTTTTTTTACCAGTTATCTAGTGGAAGGCGGTTGGTACACGCATTGAGTCATTACATTACCTGGCAGGAGTACAATACCGAAACCGGTAAGGTGTGCCAATCTCAGGTTTAAAAAAATCTCAGCGAAGGTGAAGCTTGAAATCGATCAGTACATGACAGTCGTTCCAATCAAATACTCCAGGTTGCTGATATAAGTGAATGAGCTAATTAGTTGACGGAATCAGAGTGGAACGGTCGGGATTTTTTTTAAAGGAGACAGAAACAAAACTGGTATTTCAAAGGGGATACTCCCACAAAATAACAGGATGTATAAATTAATATCCCAATAAATAGTGTATGCGAATTTATAAAAGCGATATATATATATATATATATATCTTGAAGCTGATATGTATGTATATACGTTACATCATCCAATATACATCATAATATTAAGTAGATACCCATATCGGTGTGAGCCCAAAGTTCAAACGCCAGGATCATTTAATCTATAGTTTTCCGTGGATGGGGAAATTGTGATTCGAATTCAGGCAGGTTGCCCCGATGGTATATTTTTCCTAAATGATTTCCCTCTCTCTTTCATCACGCAAATGCGGGTATATTTAAAAAAAATCTACTTTCTTAATACTTACCCCATTGGTGATTTTAAAACTGCGGATGGCTCTGACTGGTAGTAAGACGCATTGGGGCATTGGGTTGCTTTCGGCCACAAGGAAAAGGTTCAATGCTAGGTTTTTGGTTTTCCAAGTAATACTGTAAAACGAGCTTTGTTATTATTTCGACCTTTATACACTTTATGAAAACTAGTTTGAAAACATTTAAATTTTATTTTTGCTTCTATAGATGTAAAAAAAATTGTTTTGTCATTTAAGAGGATGCGTTTTTGATTTTTTTAAATGATATGGAAATATTTTGTAAATGGTCTTATTTTTAACTTATCCTTCTCACAAATGGCATTATAATTTTCTTAAATTATTCACCCATAGCCTCTTTTCTTAAAAAAAAACCTGGATACGACCATGGGCAATTATTATAATTTTTTTAAATATTACTACAGCGAAAGGTGTGAGATGAAATTTTTTTCGCGTGGTAAGGATATCCCAAGTTTTGAACTTTACACCTTAATTTAATTAATACTACTAGGGACATCAACATCAGGAATATTAACAAATTGGTTATAATAAGGAAAATTAATAGCAGAGATTAAAGTTCTCTTCTAACATCCACAAATCTACTACAGCGTTTGGTGGTTGAATGTGTCACTAATGTCAGATCAGCTGTTTACCATAATACTTTAATCTTATATTATAAGCTTTCTCTTGTGATTCAATGAAATGATTTTGTTGCAGATACATTTTTTTTACCCTCTTTCTACAATTTTTTAAAAAACAGAGACAAGAACACAAGGAAAATTTGAAACATTGGGTGAGTTGAGGTGAGGCGAGGTGAGTTGAGGTAAGGTGAGGTACAGTAGCCCCGTGGCTTCTTTGGTGCTGACTGACAGCTCACAGCTGACTTCTGAACGCCAACATTTAGGTATATACATACATTTTGACTGTAAGAAGTGATAAATGCTAAACACATGTTTTTGCAGATCATTGGTTCGGCGTAGGGATACATTAATTTGGTCTGGTAACTTTTCAAAGCCGTCAACTGTCAGCTGTGAGCTGTCAGTCAGCACCAAAGAAGCCATGGTGCTACTGTACGTATGGGAAAACACTATGAATTTCGCAAACTTCAATACATATATCCTAACTTTTTTTTTTGTAGTTGCTTTGTATATTATTAGAATATAATCCTTTTGAAATTAATCCCAAATTAAGAACGCGAAGTAAGATATTTCTTTGAAAATGCAATTCTAGACAAAAAAAAAGAAGAGGTGTGCATTATTTGATTTTGCCCAAGTATTTGCATTTTGAGAGTAGAGACCTAATTAATAAAACCACCCCTACCTAGTACGGCCGATCAGAATCCGAACACCAACCTCTAAGTTGCCGGCAAACGATACAAGACGAGACTGACAATCAGTTCGCGTGCCCACTGATACGGATTCATGAACAGAAAAACCTCGACCTTACCTTCCAGCTCCAAGGTCAGGATTTTTCACCGAAAAAAAAAGAGTGAGCTTTGAGATAATGATGCATGCATGAGCTGGGTCAGCTGAATCTATATGAATGATCAATGAGTATGATAAACCATGTGATCGAGGCATGGAGGATTACAGCACGAGTATGACCTCTCTTTAAAAAAAAAAACACTGCAAACTGACCGATTAATGACATAAAGATCACTAAAATATCGCCTGTGTCGAAAAATGCAAACAAAGGATCAAGCAGGGTTGTCAACTTTTTAGTCTCAAGCGATAGTACAAGGACCTTGAAATGGATATTATTTTCACCGGCAGGATACATTTTGTTACTATGCTTAGGCCTATAGGTTTAAAAAGTAATAATGGGCATTTAATAAGCAAGACGTGTTGATACTAGCTTTTAAGTTCGCAATGATGATTAATTTACTTATTTTTATAATAAAATAATGATTAATGCATTATATTATTTATTTGTAGCAGAGCCCTAAGATATTACTTTTAAAAAATATCCCAATATTGGATTGTAAGGGTGCTGAAATTATATCAAAAGTAGAATCCAGATCGTATTGGTTGGCAACACTGGGATCAAGATTTTATTTTCACATTATATGCACTATACGCAAGAGCCATGCGCTGTGCGGGAGTGTAGGGGAGGCGAGAAAAGATCGGTATTTTTTGCAGTTTTAGAAGCAAAACTTCTTTTTTCACCAAAATAAATCAAACATTGCTCCAGCAGAAACATAAGAGTTTAATTTTCTTCCCATTGTGATATCAACAGTTCTTGAATATCTGTCATGAGCATATTAGCATTTTATGATGAGCTTCTTCTTCTTCGTGTAGCTTCTTCCTTTCTGGATATCTGTTAGCATTTCAAACCTTCTTCCTCTTTCTCTCTCTACCTCTCCCTTCATGATCCTCTTCATTAAACAATCCCTAAGTAGTGTGTGGCCCAACCAAGAAGTTTTTTCTCTTCGTTATCATCCTTGTAAGGCTCCTTTCTTCTTCTACCCTCCGCAAAACACCCACATTCTTCACCCTGTTCGTCTAGCTTTTTAAACGAATAGAAAAAGCTGTCGTTAAATTCTAGAACACACTTTGAAAGATAAAGATTATTTGGCTCTTTCAAGATTCGCTAGTAATGTAAAGTACAATTAACTGTACAAACATATTATTTCTATAAGTTCAAAAAAGCTAAAAAAAAGAGGGCATTTTTCAAACTTGAAATTGAAGTTTTTGAGTTAGTTTATACGTATTGTTTTAATTTTATTTTAAAACTAACAATTCGATCGTATATCTGAAAATAAATATCAACTTTAGTTTAAAACATTGACTGGGCCTATTAGGTCCCGGCGTCTGTGGTTTGGTGTTTTCCCAAGCGTTGCACAGTCGTCTCTGTGGTGTGTTTTCACTTTCTCCTGGCGGTCTAGGGGTAGGGTGTCAGACTTCTGTGCTGGCGGCCGGGGTTCAATCCTCGGTCCCGGCACAGATTTATCTGATTAC
>CABEEJ010000900.1:181901-201531 GCA_901482245.1 Timema douglasi | reverse complement strand
CAATCACGTACTGAAATAATGATGGTTAAACCTAGTGGTAAACTATTCTAATCTCCACGTCAGTCAGGCTAAGGCTGTTGGACCACGTCACACTACCCTCTCCCATCCCTCTACTCACTCCCATTCTAATACCCCTTATTATTGGGCGTGATGTTCTAAACATAGTCTGTCACGGTCAGGCCAAGTCACATGTTCCCCTCCCTCTCCCAATAACCCCTTTCAAACCCAAACTTTCATGTCTATAAGCTAGACTCTTTTTCTGCAAAAAACGTGTATATATATCAAAGAAAAAAGTCCAAAATAGGCACAATAAAGTTTCTTATTCATAACTCATAAAATAGGTGCAATTAAGGCTCTTATTCATAAAATAGGAAAAAACCAACAGAATGGACAATTCTAGGCACTATAAAATTAACATATTGTACTTGTAATAACATGAAACATTTATATGTCTCAACTGCCTATGTTTTACAATAAAAGGAAAAAAATGGCAAATAGGTAAAATCAGGTATCTACAGTCATCAACTTGAACTGTTTCCAGCCTGTGACCGCGTCAGTTTAGTAAAATGCCTCTATCTTTCTCTATTCTTCCACCACTTTTCTTCCTTTATTTTTTCCATTCTTCTCTCACTTGAACACTTTTTGTTATCTGATTCTCCTATCACTTTCTTGGCCTCCCTTGCGGTCTTTTTCCTACATACGTCATTTCCAACATTTTCTTTGGCATTATTTATTTTTCCATTCTCATTATATGCCCATACAATCTCAGTCTTGCTTCCTCTACCATCTCATGTACTTCCTGTGCTCCTACTCCTTCCTGATAATTTCATTCCTAATCTTGTTCCTCCTCGTGACTACTAACATGCTCCTCACAATCTTCATTCCCATGGCCTCCCCTTTCCTAGTCCCTCTTACATTAAATGTGCATGTTTCTGCTGCATAGGTGACAATGGGTACAAAGTACAACCAGTACAACACTTACTTACACTTAAAGGGCACTTTTTTTTTATCCATAGCAGGTCTCTGATCTCCTCACGAGTTGATCAAAGGGTTCTCACACATTAATTTTGGTATTCCAATGATTTGGCGGGAAACAAATGATCACTCTGCAGATTGTTACTTTTGTCTCATAAACATTTCAGGCATCAATTTTAAATCAAAGCACACCTTGACATACCCTGATTTACCATCTATCATGAGGCTTGTGCCTCATAGTGAAGAATTGCCGTTATCAAAGCCTCCAGAAAATGCCATACTTAATGATAATGGACAATAAAAAGAATAAGAAGAGGTGAATGTAGAGCATGGTAATGATGATGATGATTATGCAAGGTTTTATCCCACATTTGAAGGATCCTGTTCATATTCTGAACCACTTTTACTTACTCAAGGAGATCTCAATTACCTTGTCCGAGTCTAAAAGGAAAGCAGAACTTTTAGGATCCACATTGAAAGGCTGGAATCTCCTCCACAATGAAACAAAAGTATGTGTTTTTAGAGATAGGCATAGTGATTTATTTTCTCTTGAAGATTGGCTTGTTTTTAGTAATGGTGTTTATTCTGTTATGGGAACACTTGGTCACGAGTACAAAATAGAGGAATGGCGTTTATTTATTGATTCTTCTAAAGCTAGCTTGAAAGTTGTGCTTTTCCACAATGGGGATAAGTTTCCATCACTGCCACTAGCTCATGCTGTCGATATGAAAGAAACATATGTGAGTATGAAACTCCTTCTTGAGAAAATCAAGTATGATGAATACAAATGGAATCTCTTTGTTGACTTGAAAGTCGTTGAACTTTTGCTTGGACTACAACTTGGTTTCACGAAGTACTGCTGTTTTCTTTGTGAGTGAACAGCAGATACCGGCAAAGTCACTACACCAAGAAACAGCGGCCTAAAGCGTACATCACTAACATCAGGAAATAAGAATGTTGTCAATACACCACTTGTTGAAAAAAGTGTATTTACCTCCACTTGTATTTACATACTTGAGTCAAAAATGTCCAGAGATCAGTGACGCAAAGGTCAAAGATGGGATATTCGTAGGACCTCAAATAAGAGAATTGATTAAAGATGATAACTTCAATGATCAGTTGAACCAGGTTAAAAAGGCTGCGTAGGATTCTTTCAAGAGTATTTACCAGAACTTTTTAGGAAAACATAAGGCAGACAACTACAAAGAAATGGTGAATGATTTGATAGTTCTTACAAAATCATGGAATGTAACGTGTCTTTGAAAATACATTTCTTAGAATCGTATCTGGATTTCTTCCCAGAAAATCTTGGAGCAGTCAGTGACGAACATGGTGAACGGTTTCATCAAGATATTTCAGGAATGGAAAAATGTTATCAGGGCAAGTGGAACCCAAATATGTTTGCTGACTATTGTTGGACACTTGAGAGGGATGTTTTAGAGGCAAAATACAGCAGAAAATCCTACAATTCTACCTTGCAGGTGAGATAAACCCTTAACTAGGTCTGTATTTTGATAAACGTAACACTGTAAAATTTAAATTGGTATTACTCAAAATTCTTACGTGATATAAAAACTCTAAAAATAGAGTCGAATTCAGCACAAAAAAAACTATTAGATCCACCTATTTTCACTTTTGGGCCGAATTTTTTTTATTTTTTGACCCAGTGTAATTTGTTCACCTCTTCCTGTCTCCTTTATTGAAAATAGGTATTATAAATCCCTTTTCCCTGTTTTTCAGTACCTTGTTTTCCTACCAAACCACCCTCAGCATCCCGTGTAAACATTGTGTAAATACTTCACTTGCTGCTTTTGAAAATTAGGTACCAAATTGTCCCAGCGTACAAAATCGTCAAAAAAATTAATTTAATCTTGGAAAACAACCTCCAACTACCTAATGAATACAACGTTAAAAGTTCAATACAATTAACTGACAAATTTTAATCAATTCCCTTAGTTAATAATTCAAAATTTATGTTCTTAGATGTTGCTAACATTTGCGCGAATGTGCCTGTTTACGAAACCATTAGTATTACCAAAGAATTACTCATTTGTAATTGTTTTTTCATTGATTGTATTGACCAAATTTCTAAAATAATTCATATAGGTAATCACTTACTAATCTAATTTCAATTCAACAATAAATTGTACACTTAAAAACACAGTCTAGGCTACATCAACTTATTTAAAGGAACAAGTTAGAAGTTTCGAACTTATTTATGCACTTCAAATCTATGATTAGCACAGTTAATGCATTTAACTAAACATACATTTATGTATCTCATATATTCATATAAATTAACGAACTACTTCAGAATGCCACATTGCCTTGTATGTGCATAGGAGAGAAAGAAATACTTTAAAGATTTCTTCTCTTTTTTACAATAGTAAGCAGACGACAACTCTGAAATGGAGCTTAAGGATGTCTATACTGTTTCGATAGAGGTCAGTGATATTATTTCATGTCATAGCTATACTGAATATAAATGTAATGTGTGTTTTTCAATTATGTCATCAGTCATCCTTGTGATCCATGGATAATGGTGGAACTTTTTTTCATTAATGGTTGATAGTTTCTGTAATTTGTATGAAATTAATCTTAGTATTGTTTTATAAAGGGGATGGTTTATTTTAGTGTATTGAGATTTAATATTTGATTTTCAATATGCCACCAAAGCAAAGGAAGATTGCTATCATGGGATACCGATCAGTGGGTATGTAATTTAGAAGGTTATGTGTCCGAGCCATGTCAATGTAAATTGCGTAGTAACCTATTTTGTCTTTCCTTAAAATTTTAGCACTAAACAGCTTATCAGATATCTTGTATGGTGTTTAAATTTTTGCAGGTAAATCTTCCCTAAGCATACAATTTGTGGAAGGACAATTTGTGGATTCTTATGACCCTACGATTGAAAATAGTAAGTAGTAATTATATTGTATTTTAGTAGGTCTGATCCACAAATTATTTAATGTGTTGCAAGGATTTTAAAGGAAAAAAAAATTATTATTAATTTTAATTTACAATTTTAATAACCTTCACAAGGTTTACATTCAAGTTTAAGTTAAACTAGAAAGGGCAAGCTTATAAAATGTAACATTATTTTATAATAAAATAGTGAAATATTAAAATATATGTAAGTTATATCCTATTTCCCTTGAGACAAAATGTATTGAAAATATTCAATGTAATTATTAGTTAATAAGCATTTCATACTACGCTAACAAAAATATTGTGGAATGCCAGGCCTCCACCGTGGTTCGGATTCCACGTTAAACTGTAGGTCCTCCATTTCATCTCACAATCACTTTATCATTTCAAAGCGTAAATGCGTATGGTTCGATCCCGGTCAGGTGTACCGAGGGTAGTTTTTCCTAAATTGTTTGCTCCAAGAAGGGTAAACTTTACAGCATAGTATATGCCGATTTAAAAAAACTTTAACTACATTATTATTATTTAGCACCGCGTCTTACTACCCGTTCGGGTTATATGCTTTAAGTAATAATTAATCTAATAAATTAGGAATTGTGAAGGATGGATTAGAGGAAGTGAACCCACATTTGCGTGGAGGGGGAGTGGAAAACCATTTAGGAAAAACCAGCCCCAGTTCACCCGACCGAAATTCGAACCTCGATATCCCCGTCCTCAGCGGTTGAGCTCAACACGACTGGCGCGTTAGCCAACTACGCCACCGAGGCGGGTCTTAAATAGTTTACTCTAGTCAATTTTAAAATGTATAAAACAAGTCCTACCTATGGTATCATTGAATTTTGTAAAACAATATTGGTGTAGGCCCTGTATTTCTCCTATATAATTAAACTAAGTTATAGGTTTTTAATTATTAAATAGGTTTTTAGAAAGATATGCCTAACTCAAAACCTTTAACTTTCATTGGTCTTCTTGAACTAAAGCCATGTAGATTTTAAAATAATTAAGAAAACATACCTTTTAGTTCTAAGCAGAACATTAAATATAAAACAATCCATACAGTAAACAGTTTCCCATTAGTGAAGCTCTCTAAAACAAAGCACTTTAAAACGCTGTATGCCTGCATATTTATTGGTGTGTGTTACAATCTACATACAGTACATTAAAATTTTGTGTCTCGAGGTCATTTTCGAAATAATTATTTTACTAAAACTAGTATATTGAATCTTGGAACTTTTTTTTTATCTGACACCCGCCTCGATGGCGTAGTTGGCTAACGCACCTGTCGTGTTGAGCTCTACTACTGAGGACGGGGAGATCGAGGTTCGAATCTCGGTTGGGTGAACTGGGGGTGGTTTTTCCTAAATGGTTTTCCACTATCCCTCCACGCAAATGCGGGTTCACTTCCCCTAATTCAACCTTCCCAATTCCTTATCCATTAGTGTAATTAATACTTAAAGCGTATAACCCGTACGGGTAGTAAGACACAGTGCTAACTATTATTATTATTATTTTATCTGATGTTTTTAATTAAAACTACAGCTTATAATTACAGCATTCTCCAAAACGACACGTGTGAATAGTCAAGAATATGAAGTTAAACTTGTGGACACTGCAGGCCAGGATGAGTACTCGATATTTCCAGCCCAGTACTCGATGGACATTCACGGCTATGTCTTGGTCTATTCCATCACATCGTCTAAGTCTTTCGAGGTGGTCCAGATAATCTATGATAAACTTCTAGACATGACTGGAAAAGTGCAGTGAGTAATAGCGCTGTGCCAATACTTGACTTAGTTTATCGGTAGCTTTTAACTTATTTCTTAGCTACAGTAGCCCCATGACTTCTTTGGTGCTGACTGACGGCTTTGAAAATATACCAGACCAAATTATGTATCCCTACACCAACCATATGATCTGCAAAAAACCTGTGTTTATCAGCTGTCACTTCTGACAATCAACATTTAGGTATATACTTAAATGTTGACTGTCAGAAATCAGCTGTCAGTCAGCACCAAAGAAGCCATGGGGCTACTGTATATTATGGTTTGCATCTAGGTGTAGAGTTACAAACTTTGAACACATTTTTAGGCAATAAGTGAAATGTAGTGTTTTATAAAGTTTAAAAAATAGGTTTTCCTTGAATAATGAATGGATTTAAACTCAAATTCATGCAAATCCAACGATAGGCCTATTTGTTTTTTCTGTTCACACTAACGGGTCATTCCATGCTATTTCAACAAATTTATATTAAATTGTTTGGTTGCCACACAATTGTTTTTCATGTTTTATTTAACTTTTTCCACAGTTGTTTATACATGCTTGGAGATTTCAAAACCAATTTTTTTTTTTAATCCTTGCCGTTGGGAGGAAGGTTCTTAGATGGTGCTCAGAAAGTGCTATAACTTTTTTTCCCAATTGAGAAAATTCCAAAATTCGTAAACCACTTTACTCCCCCTTGCCCTTCCTCTCTCCCTCTCCCCCTTCCCCCCTTGCCCTTCCTCTCTCCCTCTCCCCCAAAATACCGAATCTTTTCTCATTTGTGCTCATTAATTTTCAAATAGTTATTTAATTTCCAACTTATTTAGACTAACATTTTATTCAAGTGTAGAAAAGTGTTTAATTGTTGTTTTTATTTTTACTTTTATATATATACATATATATATATATATATATATATACATTTTTTGTACACAGAATATTAAAATCCCTCCTTTCCATTGCTTTAACCAATTGATTGAGGAGTTGAGTGGCTTGAGAAACTAAACGTTCGGGAAGGCTGAGGGGTTGGAGGAGAGAAAGAGTTGTGGAACCAATATTTGAGAATCTCAGTAATTAGGGTGAGAAGTTTTTGGTAGGGCCAACTTAAGTAGATAATGTAGGAGACGCGAGAAAAGGTAAGTGGGCTTACACTAAAAAAAAGAAAAAATTGGTAATAAAAAATATAAAATTCTCTAGTAGCAACGTTTAGTTTAATTTTCTTCACATGGTGATATCAACAGTTGTTGAATATTTGTCAAAGGTAACCTGGAATTTAATGACAATTTTTTCTCTTAATTTAAAAAGTTTCTCATCTAATTCCACTAAGCTTATGATAGGTATTCAACAACTGTTTGTATAAGCATGTGGAGAAAATGAATCTCTATATTTCTACTGGAGCAATATTTTATTTACGTTGGCCAAATGTTTTCTATAAAACTGCAAAAAAATTGGACTTTTGTCAGGTTCCCTAATCTGGTTGTGAATTTGAGGAATGCCAGGTCTCCACCGTGGTTCGGATTCNTTAAGGCCAGTCTACAACCAACATACCCGCTTGTCGGACTCGCAACTACGCAATCGCAAATGCACTCGTAATTACGCTTTTAATAAATACAAAATATACTGTCTACAATGAAAAGTCGTAAAACGTAATTTCAACCAATAGGAACAAATAGTACACATGACTATAAAAGTCAAATTCATATTAATGTTTTCAAATAAGAAATAAATATTTAAAAAATATTTAAATGGTTAAATACACATGATTTTAATTAAAAATCCTGTATGAATTACTATACATTTCCAAACGTTTTTGTCATAGACCAAATAACTTCATATTATTTGATTTTAGTAGTCCATCCATATTTGTTTTTTGATTGGCTGAACGCAAGCCAACGCAACTACATAAACGCAAGAGATGGACAATTTTCATCTCCTCCCGACCAGCTGGTCCGACAGTTCCGACACACGATTGTGTTTGCGTAAGCTATTGTGGACAGACAAAATTACGTTATTGCGTAGTTGCGAGTCCGACAAGCGGGTGCGTTTGGTTGTAGACGGGCCATTAATAATAAAATTGGCTAAAAGTAAACAAGAGACTATGAACGCTCAACAATATATGTTGCCAACTGTTGTAAATGTTTGTTTATGCTGCCAAGAACTCGTTGCCATGGCTACTGTGGTACAAGCACAATAGTCTATTTGGCACATTTACTGAAAATATGGGTAACTATTGTCACTCGAGCCAATCCACCGTCATAATAGCCCTGCAGATGGCTACGAGCAGGAGGGTAAAAGGGAAAAAGTCAGGAAATGGAAATGCTTGGCTATAAATACCACTAATTTCGGAATAAGTTGCTTTTTTTACGCTGTATTTACACAGTGTCACCAATAATACCCAAAACATATAATTTTTGAAAAATAACTTATTAAAAATGTTGATGTTTAGTTTTTGCTAGCATTTTAATTTTTTACATGTGATCAATGTAATAAACAGAATAATCATCATTTTCCAAGTAAAACTGAAAAAAAAGGTAGTCAGGAAAAATTGTCTAAAAAAAACCTGTAAGTCAGGGAATTCTATAATAGGAGTTTGGTGGCAATCTCTCCTGATCTCAACAATCTCAAGCAAAGCAAAGACAATAATGCAAGTCGACTCCTATAAAATCTTGCTTCTTTCTGCCAGTAACAAGCTATAGTGAGCTCACTGTGACAGTTTGCCCCTCAAGGTGTTCTGTCTTTCTGTACCAGTGTCCCCATCGTGCTAGTGGGCAACAAGACAGACCTCCATATGGAACGGATGATTAGCAGCGAAGAGGGGAAGAGGCTCGCAGAGTTGTGGAAGGCAGCCTTCCTTGAAACTTCTGCAAAACAGAATGAGGTTAGTTTTGGTTTTATCTTGGGAGATCTTACATTACACTGTGTTATGTAATAGATAACCTACAGGCCTTATCTTTCATTATTTGAATATTAAACTAAAACTAGGAATGCCAAACTCAATTCCTTGATACTTAAATACTTAGATTATTGTCTCCCTTATTAATTTTTTGTCGTTTCACTTAAATGCTGACAAATTGTTAATCATCATTATTAATAATAATAATATTTAGCACCGCGTTTTACTTAGGTACTAATTATGCTAATGGATTAGGAATTGGGAAGGTTGAATTAGAGGAAGTGAACCCGCATTTGTGTGGGGGGAGAGTGGAAAACCATTTAGGAAAAACCACCCCCAGTTCACCCGACCGAGATTAGAACCTCGATCTCCCCGTCCTCAGCAGTCGAGCTCAACACGACAAGTGCGTTAGCCAACTACGCCACCGAGGCGGGTATCATCAATATTACCTTTGTATTCTAGTGACTTTGCGTAAATCAAGCATGACCCTTTTGCTTGGGTAATTTTTTTTACTACAAATATTTTTTATGTGTGGCAAGGTGCTTGGAAAAATATTAAAATGTAAATATTGAGTGACAAACAGTCGCAGATAAAAGTTATGAAATTGAATCAAGATAATTACAAATCTTTATATATCCAATTAAAACCCTTCTAGCAAACGGTTTGCTTGTCTGTAACTGGGCTCTAGTTTCTGAGGAAGCCTACACGTGCTAAATTCAACCATATATTTTAATCAGGCTTAATTTAAAATCTCATGACATAAGAATTAATCTTAAGACTGTAGGATAAGTATATTATTTATTTGTTGGTTTTTTCCCTTCCAAATTGAAATACAAAATACTGAGAACAAGACAAATCTAAACATCCCATCAATGAGAGTATTCTCTCTCTCTCTCTCTCTCACACACACACACACACACACACACACACACACACACCCCTTGATCAATGGTCCCCATTTTGACTCTCATCCAGATGATATATTTAAATCAACGTACAAACATGTCCTTACAATTTTCCCCTCTTTCCGCTCATTCTCACGACATGAATATATTTGTTAAATGTACTTACTTAAGCTATGGTATTAGGAATTTGAAAGTTCATTGCTGCATTTACAAAGTACACCACCTATCCCAATCTTTAGCTAGTTCTATCCAGTCCACCTCATTACACTTCATCTCTTTCAGGTCCATTCTGTATCTAGGTCTTACCAATGGTTTCTTCATATTTGGTTTGCCAGTCACTACCCTAGGCAAGGTTCTAGAATCTTCCTTTTGCACTGCTTTTCCCTCCCACTGTAATCTATGAGACTTGCCTATCCTAACAATGTTTTGTGATGAGTACAGTTTATAAGATCATCCACTCTCCAATACCGTCATCCTTTTCTGGACCAAATATCGTCCTAAACACCTTGTTTTCAAACACTCTAAATTGGTTTTCGTCATATAAGGTAAGAGACATTTCACACCCATGGGAAACACCTGGTAAAACTATTGTTTTGTATATTCTACTGACCGAATAGTAACATGCATTTCCCTATTGTATTTGTTTCTTAATTTTTAATCTAATATTGTTATTACTAGTTAAAATTGTACCTAAATATTTCAACTCATTAACCTTGTAAAATGATTTGTTGTTCACAATAATCTCTAAACCTATTTCCTTAATATTCTAATAAAATGTTTAGTATAAAATAAAGTGCATTGAGCAAAAATGTGTAATAAATAAAATTATAAAATAGTTTGAAAATAGTGGAGCACAACTATTCTATCATTCTATTTATTACAAACTAATAAAATTTTTGCAGTTCATGCAACAGCTTCTTGACTATTGCCCAACAAAGCTAAGTCATTTGTGTATCCTAATAGCTGCACTGTATCGTTTATTGTCAACTCTTTGCTACTCTCTTGCAATATTTTAATAACATAAGTACTCTTAAGGCTAGATTAAAAAGTGCATCTCCTCTCAACCCATTATGTATTCCGCAAGTATCTAATAATTTACATCCAGCCCTAACCCTGCCATGCAGATTAGTCAAACATATCTCAATTAGCTTGACAAGTTTTTTTTGTACCTATACCCAACTTTACAAAAATTCATATAATTTATTTCTTTTAACTGAATCTTAGGCCTTTTTAAAATCCATGTATAGTTGATGTTTTCTAATATTTGCTAGATAGTAAAAAATCTGATCCATTGTTCTATTTTGGCACAATCACACTAATGGATCCCCAATTATTTTCTCTGCATATGGCATCAATCTCATTAAGATTAAGTTTTATAGCATGTTGGCAGTACTGAAATACCACTATATTCCTTACATTCGGTTTTATCCCCCTTTAGAAATATATGTTATTAAATATAAAATTATTTAGTTATAACAAAGTGAGGTTATGTGGTATAGAGCACTAGGCTAAATCATGATTTAAATTAGGAGGGATAGCCAGCACACTTACCTTGGTGATACTGGAGTAGAAATTGTTAAGATATAACACTAAAAAACACATAAATTGTTTTTTAGTGTTATATCTAAACAATTTCTACTCCAGTATCACCTAGGTAAGTGTGCTGGCTATCCCTCCTAATTTAAACCATTAGTTATAAAAAAGGTTTTTTTGTTAGCATAATAAAAATTAAAGTTTTAAATAGATTATCTAACATAACAGAATTAATTAAATTTAGGCCCTAAATAAAAATCTCTCAGACTGAAAAGCAAGGTCCCTGATTTTATGCTATATAATAATTGAGGGGAGGGGACGGGTGAAAAATAACTATTAGAAGAGAACGTGATGTGAACTATGGAAAAATGAAAATTAAGGGGAAAAGATCAATTATTTGTTGTAAAATTAAAATTTTGGTAAAACAATAACTAAATAATCCTGATATATGTGGAGAACATATAAAAAAACAAGTAAGATTTAAAAAGGAGAGGGAGGGGCTTATTTCTCACAACAAACATGTAAAAAAGGTAAACATCCCAACTAGGGTCATTTAGACCCAACATTAGTTGCATTCTTTCAACAATTAAAGTCATTTGAGAATCTTACTGAAAAAAATGAATGTGCTCTCAGTTAAACAATGCATGGAAAGATGAAATACAAACCCGATAAAAAATGATTTTCTATCGACAATGATAATTATTCAAGAATATAAAAAATACAAAGAAACTTATTGATCGGTTGCTTCCATCTTCGTTCACATCTCTTGTCTAATTGGAATTTTCAAAAAGTAAAGTTACTATTGTATATGCAATAAATTATTCAATTTTGGCTCAAGGGAAGCAAGGTTACTTTAAAAACATAGTAGGGAAACCACATTTTGAGTCTTGGATGTTTTATAAATCTGTTGGTTGATAAAAAGTAAAATTATGAAATTTTACAAAGAGAGAGTTATGACATTAGTTTGAAACATAAAGCATAAATGATTCTTAAAAGGACAAATAAAAGAAAATAATTTTGGACTACATATCTAAAACAAAATAACTATTTGCTTCAGACAAAAATGATAAAATTACAGAAAATAATAAAATAGAGCTCCAATCACTCAGGCTGGTAGTGAAACAAATATACAGTTAACAAATGATACAAGTGAAAAAAAAACATTACCCGCCTCGGTGGCATAGTTTGCTAATGCACAAGTTTCAAGTTGAGCTAGACTGCTGAGGCTGGGTAGATCAAGGTTCAAATCCCACTTGGGTGAACTGGCGGGGAGGAGGAGGGGGGGGGGGTTCACTTCATCTATATTCAACTCTACCAATTCCTAACCCATTAGCATAATTAGTACCTAAACATATAACCCAAACACGGTGACAAAGAATTTAAAAAAAACGTTCAAAGTAAACAACAAATTAGAAGTTAGGGAGCTTAGGCAAAAGAGTTTTTATTTCTTGACAGTGTTAATACAAAATTGAAACGAAATAAAATCCGTATACATCCAATATTCTGTGATAGAAAGCGCAAACCTGCTTTCACTATGAACAGTCCCATCTGTAAACACACCTGCATTGTTGATGCAGGTCAGTGCCGGTAATTGGAAAGAAGGAAACCTGCTTTCTTTCTGTACACACCTTTATTCTCCACCGTAAATCCCACCCTCTCCTCTACATGATACATGTAGAAATAATAATAATTGCTGTGACTACATTAGCATTCCAGTGACACAGTATCCTCTCTTCGTGTCATTCCACCACTATCCCTAAATAAGCTGTACAGTTCATAAACTTGACTGATGTGGATACTCTGTGGGGCCCAATTGTTTATCTTGGTACCTTTGTGTATAAAACTCGGAGATAAAACTTATTTTAATGATGATTGGCTAGATAGTATGGTGTTTACAGATTGTATGTGGCTCTAAAGAATGGAATGTGAAAACTAAAGGACATTGTTCTTTGTGTAAAACTAAATGTAATATAAGTAATATGGGAGTATCTTCATTCCGATCTCAAGCCAAGGGAAACAAGCATATTGACAAGAGTAAAATATTTCAGTGGGAGCAAAAAAAAACTATTTGACTTTGTCCCTGCGGTCCAAAATGCAAATTCATATGTAGGCCTCTGTGGTGAAGGTGAACATTCTAATGCTAATGACCATGAAGTGGTTTTGAAACTCTGAACTAATCCTAGTTGTTCTATTCAGATCTTCCTTGTCAAAGATGAAGTTTATCGTTATATTGTGGGCTACTAATCAAATAATGACAATTATTCCACATGTATTTTCAAAGTTATGTTTTCTGATAGTGATATTGTTCAGAAATTCCAAATGCAGTAAGATAAACTTTGATATGTCATTGTGTATGGACTTTGTTTCTTTTTCAAAAGTGAGCTTGAAAATATGGCTAAGCAATGCTCAATTTACTGCATTTCATTTGACGAGAGCATAAATACTGTGGCTCAGAAGAATGAACTTTCGACAGCAATGTTGGGATACATGCTGTCACACTTTAATTAGAAAAATGTATCACCAAATATCAACCTATATAGGTATTCATGTTTGCAGATCTAAGTAAACTACTTGAGCATTTAATGAACAGAATCATAAAATGTAATTAATTCAGCACTACTTTTTCACAAAAAAGAAAAATTATCTATTGTTTTGAAGAAACAATCCAACCTGAAATATCTCTCTACTCTCGATATAGGGTACACAGTATCAGAAACTTTGAAAGGCATTAAAGACATCAAGGTGATTTTCATAAATTCCAATTCTGCAAAAAGCTTTTACATAAGTGTCCTCTCTCCTACAAAATTGTCAAAGGCGCCAGTTGTCTCTCCTGCAAGGATGATCAATCCGTCTCTTAGGACTTGTGCATTAGAAGTATTACTAGACCAGAAACAACTATCTAGTGTGCAAGTCGATGCTGTAAAAAGAGACTACCTGGGTCTTGTATCAAAGCAAGAGGTTATTGACTATGATAGTGTCACTGGAGCTGGAGGACTTCTAAATAGGGCAATTTCAAAGATGATGATTCATGCTGCAAGGAATGCATCAGGAACAAGGAAAGAAGAAAGAGATTGAGGTAAAAGTCCATAGGACGAACTAAGGAAATTGTAAGTAAAAAGAACATTTCTGCAGAAAGCGAAGGAAGAAGCAGAAGTGTTAAAACATGAATTGAAAATATTGAAAAAGTTTTGTGATTGAATGTTAATTTTTGTCTCCACCCTTAAAAAGATTTGGTTTCGAGGTTTTATTATTTTTATTTTAATCATGTTAGGTAACTGCAATCATCTTTATTTTCAAGTAATTTTTTCTTAAAATCTCATTAGTTGATGATTTTTCGTTGAGGCTTCTGTTTATTTATTAATATATATATATATATACATATATTAAACAGATGTATTATTGAAAAAAATGACTTGGTATGGAAAGAATCTGCTGCCAGGAGGGGGTAGAGGCCATTCAAACAAATATTATAGGTTTGTTTGTTAGAGATGGGTCGAATCCACATTTTCTCAAATCCGAATCTTCATTTTACTTTTGAATTTGAATCTTTGAAAATAGAAATATGATAATCATAAGTGTTTTACTTTCACACATGCATAGGATTTTTTCCTTAATTTCTGATTTTGTTCACATTAAGTGGTGAATTAATGGTCTGGGGTTTGGGTAGATTTTTCCTATCATTATATTGGTCTTGAGCACTAGTTAGTGTTATAATAGCTCTAGAAAATAATTCAAACTTACTATTTATTTTAAAAAAAGAGGATCGTGTTGAGCTCGACTACTGAGGACGGGGAGATCGAGGTTCGAATCTCGGTCGGGTGAACTGGGGGCAGTTTTTCCTAAATGGTTTTCCACTCTTCCTCCACGCGAATGTCGGGTTCACTTCCTCTAATTCAACCTTCCCAATTCCTAATCCATTAGAGTAATTAGTACTTAAAGCGTATAACCCGAACGGGTAGCTAAATATTATTATTAATAAAAGAGGATATGTCTCAGCTCTTTGAATATCTTTAATAATTCAAGAGTCCCATCCTTATTATATGTAATAAGGATGTGACTATATATATATATATATATATATGATTCCCATCCTTATTATATGTAATAAGGATGTGACTATATATATATATATATATATATGATCCAACATCCTGCTAAGTTGTTAGCATGTCTCTCTACTGAGCTAAGAATCCTGAGTTAGATTCCTAGCATGGCTGGAAAATGCATCATTGTTGAAACGTGGGTTTCCTCTTTCACACTGATGAATTAATGGCTGGGGACTGGATGTTGTGCCTGTCCTAGTCTTAAGTTACATTATAAAGCCTACGAAGCTACGACAGGGCTAGTAAGCCGATAGTGGAAAATATATGGCTTGAATAAAAAACTTACCCATGCTGTAGGCTGGAAACAGTAATGATGTAAAAAATATATACAAACTATATTTGATTTATTTTTTTTACATTAACTTTACACAAAATAATGCATGGCACTTATTTCTAAGATCAGAGAATCTTTGTTGTGAACAACTATATTTATAGAGGAGAGTAGGGTATTATGGAATACCATTTATATTTTTTGTATGTAATTTACTGTTTCTTAGTAAAAACTCCCAAAAGCAGTATGAACACATACTATAATTAACTATAGTTAACTTTAACATGTGTAAAAAACTATTATTAAATTTCTTGTTTATAAAAAATAAAAATAATTAAAATATAATAAACGGAGGGTAGTATGGAATACGAGGTTAATATAATGAGTGTACTTCATGGAAATAGACAGAAATCGCACACGTAATCTGCCTTTTCTGCCGCTGTACAGTCGAGATGAGCCCACAAAGAGCAGCTTAAACACTGAATCCAAATCTCCTCTTTGGAATCTTCGGAGAATTTTCCATCACAGAAGATGCACTCGGTGTCTTTGTTGTCCGGTTCTTTTCCTGGTGGTGTGTAGTCCATTACAGATGACACATCAGAATGGAAAGATTCATCGTTGCTGGAGTCATCTCTAGTTGGATTAGTCGCCTTAGGTTTAGAAGTTTAATTTTTTAACAGGGGCTCTTTGAGCTTTTCTTCTCTTTTGTATTTTCAAAACTTCGAGTTCCTTCTTCGACTGTTTTTCTTCCAATCCGGTCTCTAATTCTTTTTTATATGGAGAGCATGTTATTATAGAGGAGGAACCAGCTTTTCTGCCTCTACTTGATTTATGTTTTTTTGGAGGTGGGGGTGAAATCTGAATTGGAAGGACAAGATTGGTCGACTTTGGCTCGACAGGAACAATCACATCAGGAGTTTTGGATGAACACGGTTGAGGTGAATCATAAAGGGTTGATGGGCTTGGAATGGGGGCAGGTGTTGGTTCAATAGGTCTTGTTTCAGGCCTTGGAACTGTGAGTGTTGAAGCAATGAAATCCTCACTGCTAAAAACATTTCTATTGACAGGATAAATGCCAGTCGCTTTGAAACCATTAACTGCAATTAATGTCCCCACGTTGTACTTTAAGGTATGCCCTGCCAAATAGCCCCATCATATCAAAAACACTCAAGGGCCTTGAACTGTGACGTAAAAAGGATCTCACTTCCTCACTATAATGAGATTTTAATGGACCCATAAAGATTTTGTCCAAGGGTTGGATTTTATGTAAAGAGTGGGAAGGCAGACATATGATCGTAACATGATTTTCTCTAGCTAAGTTAGGTGACCTGGTGGTCTAGGGGTAAGGTGTCAGACTTCTATACTGGGGGTCTGGGGTTCAATCCTCGGTCCCGGCACAGATTTATCTGATTACCAAACCCTTCCTTCACCTCTGACAAGACGGCTTGTGAATGTGGGGAATGCCAGGCCTCCACCGTGGTTCGGATTCCACGTTAAACTGTAGGTCCTCCATTTCATCTCACAATCACCCTACCATTACACATTAGCGTAAGTGCGTATAACCCGAACGGGTAGTAAGACGCGGTGCTAATAATAATAAATCTAGCTAAGTTGATAACGTCAATGTTATTCTTGTGGGTTGCATGTCCATCAAGGAAAAGCAGGACAGGTGAATCAGCTGAGGGTCTTGCAACATCAATGAAATGTCTAAACCATTTGGTGAAGATGTATGTTTGTATCCAACCACTTGGGTGACAAGAGGCTATGGTTCCTGGCGGGGCACCTTTAAGCAGCTGTTCATTCGTGTTTTTACGTGGAAATATGACAAATGGCGGTATGAAGTCACCTCCAGCACTCATACAAGGAACTATGGTAACAAGGGAACCTCTTTCAGCTGATGTAAGGGACCTGATTTGTCTCTTCCCTTTCAGACCTATTACACGAGGGATTTTACTTTGAACTACAGACAAACCGGTTTCGTCTACATTAAATACCCTGTTAGGAGGATAGTTGTGCTTTTTGAAAACAATGTCGATCAGGTCAAAAAAACTTGTCAACTTCGTCTTTATTAAACCCCCTGGCTCTGGCAAAGGATGTACCCATCGGTTTACGAACTGAAAGTTTTGGATTCCTTTTCAAGAAAGCATAGAACCAATCTTTGCCTGCGGCTTCATCCTTAAACGGATGGGGAATGTTATTGCAAACCGCACGTTGGTATGCAAGATTGCATACATCCCTTTTGGTTAGTCCATAGAACATTGCCTCCATGTCTACTAAGTACTTCTGTAACTCATCTTCTATTTCTTTCGAAAACACTGGCTTACGGCCTAGAGTAGTTGAGGCGGCTACCTTAGCACTTTTATTATTACTGTTGGCAAGCCTGAAGAGAGAAGCAACTCCTTAGACGCCTTCAGGTACCCCATCTTCTTCTCCCGAACAGCTTCTGTAGCCAAAGTCATCTGGTTCGGACACCAACGTTTTCGCTTCTTTCCCTCATCTTCCTTCTTCTTAGGCATATCTGAAAAAAAAATCAGACGATTTAAAACCCTTACAGTTAACAAAAGGGAGGGATAAACTTAAAAAAAAAACACACAAGAAAACTAATGGCTTGCAGGTTTAGTCTGTAGGCAACTGTTTGAATGGCATTAAAATAATTTTATATTTACACCTCAGTGGGTTTACAATTAATTTATAACAAACTAAACTTTGTTTTTTTAAATTTAGCCTGACGTTAACTTTGATTTTTTTCATAAATCTTGTTTAGAATATAAAGTAACGAAATTAAAAGATAATCTACTATTTAAACTTTTTTTCAATATTGTTTATTTGGGTGATATGGAATACCTAGTATTCCATAATACCCGACATCTTGGACAGATTAGCCTAAAAACTGATGAACAAATACTGTCACTGAAAAACCAATCTCATAACAATAAACTACAACTCTTTAGGTGTACATTATGCTTGGTCTTAAAGTTTGTCACATTGTAGTAGTTAGTACAAATATTTGAAGGCTTACCTGAAAAAATTCTTGTGAAGCACAAAACTAAATTCGTTCCGTAGCGAGCAGTTAAACAGCAACAGGCGGTCAACTCTCACAGTAGAGCATCATGGGAGTCTCTTGAAGTAGTTCATGATATTTCCGAGAGGTAGCAGCACTAAACAGAACTAAAACCTTAGTATTCCGTATTTCCCGACTATTCCATAATACCCTACTCTCGTCTACTTTAATTGCAAGGATAATTTTCATTGTAATTCAGTTGAATATTCTTTAAGTAAAAATGTTTAATTATGACAAATAGAACCCTAACTTTCTACCATTTTGAAATAGGGAGTGTTTGGTTCTGAGAGTCTTTCATATATACAGTATTTTTTTAAATAAAATATACTGGAATTTCAAAACTCTAGTCCAGTGACACCCTGCTAGGGTATTAATGAATGGAAATAGTTTGAACAAAGAAAGTAGTTACCATTAAATTCACCTAATAATTGTAACTTGGCCTAAGACACAAGTTTAATTACACATTCAAATATACATTTAAAACTTAATATGTTACAAATCTAAAAGTTCCTATTTTCCCCACCAGAGTGCACCACTATCCACTGAAGTAAAAAATATAGTTTCTGTTGATGATATGTAGTTCTATAGCTGTTTTATAAAGATAGACTGTCCCCCAGTCAGCATAGTACACCTAATTTAAATATAGTTTGAGATTCACACAAACATTTATGACAGTTTTAAAACACTGCATTTATAACTATTTAAATTAAATAAGGTTTAAAGTAGAATTTATAACCAAAAGGTTAAAAAAAAAATCGGTGTGTGTACTTATGTACGCGCGTGAGAAGTTATACTTCTTTGGCATCATTAAATAAATAATACATACGGATAGTTAACCTCAATTATATTGGAGCACTTGAAAAAGTCTATAAGCACAATTTTTTTCACTAATATTTACGAATATTAAATAATATTAATCAAAATATTCAATTCAATTCACTACTGAATATAATTTATTAGCACTTATATAATTCACACTTGTATGAAACTAAAACACGTGTTGTGAATGTAGAAACTAGAAACATGTGGATAAATATTATATATATGAAAACAGTGATCATAGGCGACGAGCGTACCAACATGCGCGACTAACAGAGGTTCTATTTCTATTTTGTTGGTAGCTTTTTTTTCGAGACTTAATGAGCGGTTTAGCTTCAACCTGTTACTTTTGTGTTACAGTGATGCGCGCGCATCTTAAAATTT
>CABEEJ010000900.1:146633-181238 GCA_901482245.1 Timema douglasi | reverse complement strand
CCCCCGTTGTCGACAATTTTGACAAGTTCCAGTGAATTGCCCAGTTTGTTGTCATTGTTAATATAGATACAACGTAAGAATATAGTTTGCTAATGAGCTACAAAAGAAAACTCGTTAGCTCACTTTTAAAATGTACAAAAAAAAATCCCTCAATAAAAAGATTTAAAAAATCAAAATATGGACAGTTATAGAAGGGATGGATTATTTTAAGATTGTAGTTTTTATGACAAACATACATTTCTACTTAACTAATCCAATTTTATTTATCTTTACAACCTAAACATAATACTTTGTTACTCTTTTCTCAACTGATGTATATGATTGATAGGCAAAATGAATTTGTTGTGATTGTATAATTTACTTTATTTAATATTAATAGCTAATTGCATTATATTTGGAAGAAGGTACAGGAAAGGTGGATAGAAACAATAAAAGGTAGACAAACACAATATGGCCTTTACAATGCAAAGAATAACACAGTTCACACTTTACACTGCTGCCAATGGACAAAGAGGTGATGATTGTCTCTTAAAGAAAATTGATCGTCACCTTCGGGGGATTGGGCGGTGACGATCAATTTTCTTTAAGAGACATCCATTACCTCTTAGTCCATTGGCAGCAGTGTAAAGTGTGAACTATGTTCTTCTTTTCATTGTAAAGGCCATATTGTGTTTGTCTCCCTTTTATATGTTTCTATCCACCTTTCCTGTACCTTCTTCCAAATATAAAACAATTACCTCATAAAGCGAAAAGAGGTTTTCCTTATAGAGTTATATTAATAGCTAAGCAATGAAAAATTGTTCAGAAATTTGAGAGGATGTTATGCATTGGAAATGTAGCTTTGAAATAAAAAAAAATTAAACTTTTACACTTAATCTATGACAGAAAGGTATAGGGAACATATCCATATAGGATGGCTTTGTTTACATGATTCATACCTATAATTCACTGTTTGTGCTAATATACTTGAATAAAAACTGTTTCATGTTTGTTTGTTTTTTAAAACCACTGTCAGTAGGCGTGTTCATATTACTGTATAACCTTAAAATGTTGCGCATGATTGAAATTTGATTAAACACAACGAAGAATAGTATTCATCAAGTTCTGTTGGGCCCATCAGATAAACTTGATCATTTATGGTTAAAACTAAACATAAAAGTGAAGTAGAACTAGTTTCTATTTCCAGAGGAATGTTATAGAATACAATACTTATGCTAGTGATGTAGGAAATGTGAGAAAATATCAGTGTTTTTGCAGTTTTTATATCAAATCATCTTTTTGGTCAAAATAAGTCAAATATTGTTTCAGTACAAACATAGAGTTTAATTTTCTTTGCATGGTGACTTCAACATTTCCTTAATTTATGTCAAAGGTGTCCTGGAATTTAATGACAACTTTTTCTCCTCATTTAAAAAGTTGGCCATATAGTGCCGCAATGCTTATGATGAATTTTCAACAATTGTTGATATCACCATGTGAAGAAAATTAAACTCTATAATTTTACTGAAGCATAATTTTATTAATTTCAGCAAAAAAAAATATTTTGCCGTATAAGCTTGAAAAACACTTACCTTTTATCATGTTCCCCACATCCCCCATCTTAAAGCAGTATATATGTTCATTTCAAATCAACAAACACCGTATTTTAGTATTTAGTAACAAAAGTCTATGGTAGTCAAATAAAGCTTTAAAATAGTTTTACGGCACATTTTAGGGTTTACAGCAATTTGTATCCATTACAACACAAGATAACCAAAATGTTTGTATTATTTTCATGTATTGTTCATTATGTAAACATAAAAAATACTTTATTTGAATTTTTTTACAACTGGGTCTATTAATATTTTTTATTTGTTATTGTGTAACTTTAAAGTTTGTAATTTATAAAATGAAAAAAAATGTGTTTATGTTGAGTTTTTTTTCCTTTTTTTAATTGTAAAATGAAACTTTGCACTGCCGTTAATGGTTTTTGTGTTGTTTTCTAGCACATTTATTTATGATTAATTAAAATTTGATAAATATACATTTCTTTAACTCCAATAACATTAAAGCAACATTGTAAAGTCCACTTAAGTATATGTTACAAATAACAAAAACATTGGTGTGCTATCTTATACGTATGCATGCTCACTAAAAGAAAAAAGTCTCAAGATTCTCATTTTGAAGTACAAAAATATTATTTAATTAATTTCTCAAACGTGTTGAGTTTTTTATTGGCACATTACTATGCCCCATGGCTTCTTTGGTGCTGACTGACAGCTCACAGCTTACTTCCGACAGTCAACATTTAGGAATATAGCTAAATTTTGACCGTCGTAAGTAAGGGGCGGATTTATAGGCACTGAAATGTTTAAAAAAGGCAGGCAAATAGGCACTAGATTGTGAGGAATTTCTCTCGACCTCACATGAAGTCATCGGGCAAAACTTCAGAAAAGCTATCTTAAGTTGAGCTAAGCTTGACGTCTGGGAGTGATGTAGTTTTTCCTTCCAAGATGTCCGCAATACTTGCCATCACTGTCCACCCAAGGTTTTGATGCAATACTCTGTTAAATTTAATGAAACAAATAGCCGAAACTATTGTTAATGCACATGTTTATAAGCTGACGACTTCTGCACGTCCATCTTAGACTCTGCCTTAAACTATGAGTGAAGAATGACCCTGGGCACGGGACGAATCCTGGATAGCTCAGTGGTAAGAGCATTGGTGTACTAAGCCGAAGGTCCCGGGTTCAATTCCCGTGTCCAGGTGTCATTTTTCAATTTTCAGAACATGATATCTGTTAAATTTGTCGACGATGGCTGTGCCAACTGAGCCAGAAGCTTGAGTCATGTTTTCTTCTATTCCCCGCATTATCTTCACATCTTTCACAAGAGGCAAATCCCTCACCTCTAAAATTATGGTTGCTCCAGGAAGATTTCCAAAATTGCTTTTTACATATGCCAGCGATTTCATCAACGGAAGCTCAGAAGTAGGATTCTCCAATATCTTCTCGGATATTCTCAACTGTCTTAAACAAAATAAAGAGAATGTTTATTGTAAATAGTTTAAATCAATACAATTCAGTTAATATTTTTAATGTCAGAAAGAAGAACTGCTATCATAAAAACTCGGACATATAGGTTGAATGCAAATAGTGTTTCCTCAGAGTTGATTCATCTGGTTTCTTCATGTTGGTATATTTGTTGAGAAAAGCATTGAAATCCGGGTTCTTCAGCTTATTTCAAGGAATACTTGCAGCTACCATTGCAGAGCATAAGTCAGCAGAAAATTGCTCTTGGGTTTTATCATCATAGTTAATTTTAGGAAAAAACTTGTTGTGATTGTGTTTTCTTTCTAGAATTCTTCATATGTATTGTAGTATTTTTGTGTTGTTCTAGGTGCTACTTCATCTCGCATTTTATCTAAATATTATATGTGAAATTTTCATTCAATAATATATGTGAATTCTAAAAATTAATAAAGCATCACCTAACAAGAGAACTGAGATACTTTTTTTTTGTCGATAGTTATGTTACGTTTTGGTAAATATTTCCACTTTGTTGTTGAAATCCTTCAATAAGAAATGAAACCTAGTTTGAACAATAGAAAATAATTTACACCGAGTCCAATACAAAAATAAAGTATTATTGAACAGATATGCACATCAAACATCAGCGTAATATACACAACCACTGAATGAACTGACACTGTTGTGCGCTAGAAGAAAATCTTGGTCGACAGTCTGAGCAGTCTGAACCTATCAGACCACTGGACACATGGGTTTGTTCCTACCTATCGGGAGTGTCCACGTGGAGTGACCTAAGGAGGGAGGGGGGGAGCCGCAGGTATTTAGAAAGAAATAAGAGGGCGTGAGTAAGAGATAGGAAAAAAAGGCACTAAACACCGAAATACTCATTTATAGGCACTATAAAAATTATCACACTATCTTCGCAATTATCGAAAATAAACTTATACCTCAAAAGCCTACGTTTCAAAGCATAGGAATAAAAAAAGGCATTTAGGGCAAAATCCGCCCCCTAGTCATAAGTGACAGCTGCTAAACACATGTTTTTGCAGATCATATTGTTCAGCGTAGGGATACATAATTTGGTATGGTAACTTTTCAAAGCTGTAAGTCCGCACCAATGGTGCTGGGATTTAAGAGGCCACTTTCTGGAACGCATTGCAGCCATTTAGCTGCCTTGAAATATTATATAAAGGTTTGTCACTTTAAATATGTTTTGCGCCAAAATGAAGCTTAAAGATACCAACAGGGTACTGTATCATAACCAGCCTTATATTTTTATTTGGATAGATTAAAAACATTATAATGAGAATTTAAAATTAGCTCAACTCTTGCTCAATGTTTTATATAAATTGTATGTAGCTGACAATTTACATAAATTATTATTATTATTAGCACCGCGTCTTACTACTCGTTCGGGTTATATGCACTTACGCTAATGTGTAATGGTAAGCTGATTGTGAGATGAAATGGAGGACCTACAGTTTAACGTGGAATCGGAACCACGGTGGAGGCCTGGCATTCCCCACATTCACAAGATGTCTTGTCAGAGGTGAAGGAAGGTTTTGGTAATCAGATAAATCTTTGCTGGGACCGAGGATTGAACCCCGGCCGCCAGCACAGAAGTCTGACACCTTACCCCTAGACCGTCAGGTCACCAATTTACATAAAACATTGAACATGAGCTATGAGTAGAGACCTGTAAAAAGGTTTTATTTTTAGTTAAATTTGGTTTTTTTAAATCTCAATTTTTGGTGTTATTTTGTGTTTATTCAAAATTACATGTTATCTGAGGTGTTTAAGTATTATTTACATATTGAGACAATGTATACAAAATTAAAATTTATTATTGAAACTTATATATATTTGCTTTCGAAATTCTTTGTCAAGTTTCTCTGCATCTTTCACAATTTTATAGCCTAAAGTTAGCTTACACTACAGCAAAATACTAATCAAATTATGGCATGGTCAAAAGTTCTTCTTAATTTCGTGTTTATTTAAAGATTTTTATGTAAAAGCAGTGTTATTTAGTTTTATAGGAGAATTTTGTGTAACAAGACGATTTTGTTTTATTTCGCTTTTGAGAACCATTGTAAATCATATCTAAAAACTACCAAAGGAAAAAGTACTTGATGCCATCTTTGTACGGCACTTTTCGCTTTATCGCGTCTCGCCATTTTTACGAGGCTCTAGCTATGAGCTACTGTGACGGGTATAAGGGGCTATATTCAGCCTTCCTTAAAGAGTCATTTTTTAGCCAAGATAAAAAGTTGTAATTTATTCAAGTAAAAAATGACAACCTAGACACAGGATTCAAACCCAAAACCTTTAGTTTTGCACACCAATGTTCTACCACTGAGTCATTTCAGCTCATCCCATATTCAGGGCCGCTTTTTAGTTGTATTATAGATTCTGATACTGGTAACTGAGGAAAGCTATCCACAATCACAGCAACTCACTAATTGATACACACAAATAATTGAAAAGATAAATGTTATTTTAAGATTCATATGTTTTTTGAAGAATCAGAGGTTACATTTCCATAAGAAATATAGCATTGAGAGTATTTTTACCTTATAAAAGGAGTCACCCTTAAGTAAATTAATAGTTAACATTTTGGTGTACGTTGTAAACATGTTAACCCAACAGCCAAATTTATTAAAAATAAATTAATAGGCGCACATTGTCCACACTTAACAAAAACACTTGAGTCTACAGAATAACACGAAACACAAAAGCTTTGTTTCATATTACACCTAAAACTATGTGAAACTCACCAAAGCTTATTTTCTAATCTGTTAGTGCAGCAGAGAATAATATATATATATATTTAGCACCGCGTCTTACTACCCGTTCGGGTTATACACTTTAAGTACTAATTACTCTAATGGATTAGGAATTGGGAAGGTTGAATTAGAGGAAGTGAACCCGTATTTGCGTGGAGGGAGAGTGGAAAACCATTTAGGAAAAACCACCCCCAGTTCACCCGACCGAGATTCGAACCTCGATCTCCCCGTCCTCAGCAGTCGAGCAGCTCATCACGACTAACGCGTTAGCCAACTACGCCACCGAGGCGGGTAGTAGGGAATAATGTTAGTAAATGTTAAACATCTCATTAACGTGACTTAACGACTGAAGAGGAGAGAAATCCACTAAAAGTGGATCAAGCGTTAATTTATATGACAACCTAAGGAGTTTTAGGGTGTGGAAAGCACCGTAATTGCTAGGTAGAATGTGTGAATGAATTTGTTTACTATCAACTACCAAAGAAATGGTCTGCAATGTCAAATTTATTTTCTGCTAAGCTCTAATTTATAAAGTATTGGTCAAAATCCTTTTTTTTTAAAGGTTTTATTTCTGAACATGTAAATCGAGAGAGCTAAGGAAATATGAACTAATATGTAACTAAAGCCCACTTTAGTAAATATGGAAAAGCTAGCAGAATCCAATGCACAACGCTTGTAAATCACAATAATTAAAACAAAAGACATGTCGGCACCATGCATACATTTCTGCCCACCTTTGGCCTCTTTATTCGTGTGGTCTTTCTTTAAATTATTCTACTTCCTTATTTTTTTTTGTTTTAGAGTATTTTAGCTATTGGTCTTCATTAAACATTTCACAATAGAGCTGAAGACACATTCTGTAGAAAATTAGAATGGTATTATAGGGGTTATTATAAAACACACACTACCAACTAATGTCTAAACATAATTTGATGTAAAAATTAATTTTCTTGTTCTCTGTACCTCATATTTGACATCACATCCTGTATAAAATTATGAAAATTGTATATCAACATTTGAACATTTCAATTTTTTTAATAAGATAAAACATATACTGTAACAAACATAAAATACAGAAATAATTGTATAATGTTGAGAACTTTTGTTTTTGTTTGGGGTGTCCAAGGGAGTTTTATTTAATAACTATAATACATTAATGTATTCCATTATTTTATAACCATAATAAAATGTTTCTTAGTTTGGGAATATTTTTTTTCTAAACAAAAGTTTCCAAACATATTTGTAAACAGATATATAGTTATTGAGTTTACTTGCAATGTGAATGCCTAGCAGACAGCCTAACTTACCCTTGTTTGGGGATTGTGAGGAGGTAATTCAATTCTTATTTGTTTCTCAAGCGTGCACTTCAATTTTATTTCAGTGGGTAATATATCAGAATGTATTATAATTACTGGTAAAAAAATATCAATGGAGGTAAGCTTGCATTGTCCCTTTTTTAATTAAACTGTATTGTAGTAGTAAAAATTGGACCATTTAGTTTAGAGTCCCCTTGCTCAATCCATGATGTCCTAAATTAGTGTAATTTGTGGATTGCTCCTATTGACATCGAAAAATTATATCCATTACCAATATTTGACCACTAAAACTGTACATCTTCAACAACCTGAAAGCTGTCACATTTAATCATTTTGTCAGGCTGGGTTTATATTCTTCCATAACACTTGGCGAATAGTAAATAGTGCATAGTGTATCATTATTAGTAGGAAAAATACAACGGATTATAACGAAAACATAGTGATTAAAGTCTTTCTTAAATTGATTGTCTTTTATTCAAAGAAATTGGCCTAACCTCTTTGCTCTACTAGGTTTTACTTTACATCCATTACTGTTTCCAACCTGTCACCTCACTTAGATCAGTTTTGTATCCAAGACATATATTTTCCATTACCGGCTTTCGAGGCTTGTCGTGGCTTCACATACCTTATAATCTAACATAAGAAAAGGATAGGCGCAACAGTTAATTAATTATTGTAAAAGTGTAAACCCACACATTTCACCAGTGATACATTTTCGTCCATGCTGGGAATCAAACCCAGGACCTCTACCTTGTTAGACAGACAGGCTAGGGACTGAGCTAGGGTATCAGATTGCTCTACTAGTTAAGTTATTTAAAGACATTTCATTTAAGGGTTTTACTCAGAAAATATTATTAAATTCTTTTGTTTGAAACAAAAAAAATAACCTTATTTTAAGTGATTTTTCTACTTTCTAATCAGATTTAATTTGATTTGGTTCACATTTTATTATTAGCAAGAATAATATTGCAGACCTACTTTTCAATTAACAGAATCAAAAATATATTTCCCTTTTATATTTCAATCATATTTACATTTGTAGTTATTTACTCTAAAACAAAGAAAATTTGTTAATAACAAATAAGTATGGCTACTACAAGGCATTTCAAACATAAAAATAATATATTTTTCACCTGCTGTATATATTGACATTTAATTGACTAAAATCTCTTCTTGCATTCTCATTGGCTGATACATCTCGAGCTCTTTGTTGTCTATGCTCAACCCATAAGAAGTTAAAAGTCAAATCAACTTTATGTGTGTGCACTATTTTCTGTTTATCTGTTTAATATTCATTTATTTATTTTAATATTCTTTGATTTAATGTTATCAATTTGTATGATTTATATTTGTACTGTTTACTCATTATCATCATCATCATCATCATCACCACCTGTGGCCGGGTCAGTTAAGTAAAATGTCTCTATCTTCTTCTATTCTACCCCTACTCTCCCTCCTCCAATTTATTCCATTCTTCTCCTTTTACTTGAACACTTTCTGTTATCTGCTCCTCCCATCACTTTCTGTTTACTGCTGTTTTTTTAATTTAATTTCTTTTGTTAGGATGGTACACGTGTTAAAGTGTGCTCACGTGGCCAAATGGCAAAGTGATTGGTCTGAGAATGAACATTTGTCACCACTGTAGTTCAAAACCCCTCTCACTATAGGTTAATAAACATAAAATGTACCCTTGATATAAACTAATACCCTAACCATCCTCTTAATTCAGTTTATTTTATATAATTGCATGTACCATGAATAGCAAATTTTGGTCCCACGACAACCCCAGTTAGGCCTACTGGAACAACTACAGTAGCCCCGTGGCTTCTTTGGTGCTGACTAACAACTCACAACTGACAGTTGACAGACAACAACTAGGTATATACCTAAATTTTGACTGTCAGAAGTGACAGCTGCTAAACAGATGTTTTTGTAGATCATGGTTCGGCGAAGGGATACATAATTTGGTCTGGTAACTTTTCAAAGCTGTCAGTCAGCACCAAAGAAGCCATGGGGCTATTGTAGATCATCAGTTCTAGGTAATCATGTATTTCACTTTTGCTAAATTAAAATTAAACAATATTAATTATGAATGCTACCATTTAAAATATTGTTTTTTAACTTCTTGAGCACTACTTGCAACTACCGTAAATCCTCTTATAACGTTGTGTTATGTTCCTGAGAAACGCAACTTTATAGAAAACAACTTTATAAAAGTTATGTTTTCCCATAAGAATCAATGTTAAGTGTAGGAGTTAGGTTCCAAGGCCCCCCCAAAATACTTACAAATACATGTATCATATCGTGGAAACAGCTCAGGACAGGAATACATTTAATTTCGGGACGCGGATGGGACTGGCTCACCACTCATAATCTTATCCCCCTCATGTGTCACCATGGCGACCACTGGTTGAAAGAATGCACGGATAGTTGGTTGCTTAGTGGCACGTTTCTTTTCTTTCCTGGTAACATGTAAGGCCCTCCATGACAGTCTTGTGAACTCTTACGCTGCGTTCTACATCAGAGTCTTCATCGGCCAACATCTAAAGTCCTTCTTGAATGTGGTGAAATGCAGTAGCCATGCTCTTGGTAGTAAATCTGCGTGAAGGCTTGTCCTCTTCGCTGTCAGATTCAGGGCTTGGATTTTGGGCCAGCTCTTGTAGCTCCTCGTTAGTGAGTTCCTCAATCTCGGCGTCCACCACCTCTTCTATGTCCTCCATTTCCAGATTCTGGAAGCCTGCTTCACGAGCAATGTTGAGGAGGTTTGTGTTTGCACTTGGCACAATCTCTTCGAATCCTTTAAAATCTGTGACGCATTCAGGCCATAGATGTCACCACACCGCGTTGAGGCATGTATGAGAAACCTCTTGCTAAGCTATGGATATGTTGTTGATGGCGTTAAAGAGATGGTAGCTCCGCCAGTACTCCTTGATGCTGGTCTTTTCTTCACCATCTGTAGCCGTGACAAGTTACTCAAACGTACGTCGCAAGTAATACACCTTGGTCATTGGTTGGATTAGAGCCATCTTATTGGGAGGGAGGAAAACAATCTTCACATGTTCGACCAAGTCAGGAATGTCATGAGGATGTGAGGAAGAATTATCTATGAGGAGGAGAATTCTGAAGTCTAAATTCTCCTTCACACAGTATCTTTTACACGCAAGTATTGCATAGACTTTCAACCACTCACAGAACATGGCACCAGTTATCCACACCTTTTTATTGGCTACACCGCGCTGACCAGATTCAAGTCACTGTATTACGTCCATTTTAACAGCCAGACTAATTGATCATCTGTTTTTCTTTGCAATTAAAGTGTTGGATAAATTACATGGACGTTAAGACGCCATTGAAAACAGATAAAAACCACCCCTAACTAAAATAAAAAATAAAACAAATAAACACAAGTCACACGTGAACTTAAAATATATTAAATATAAAAACTACAAAGAAAGCTAAACACAAGTTCATATGCTTGAACAAATTTGCTTAGCTTGCGCCATCTTAAGTGTTGCCACTAAGTAATGCAGAAAGTCTCTAAATCATGTGAAAAATGCCTCAATTTTAAGTAAAATATTCCAAATTAAAAATACCCATTTATATTATTATTTTCATTATTATTATTAACGGGTGGCTTGTTGTTTGGCGGGATAGCGGTTGAGGGGAGAAATATTTGGTGTGACCTGTATGACTCGTAGGCCTATTTAGCCCACACAAACGGGAACCAGGCAGTTGACACTTGGCGCGAGTCTAGCTGGAAAACAATGTTGTATCCAATAGGGATGTTATGTAAAAAAAAGGGTCACAGATTATTAACATTGTAACCAAACAACGTTCTAATAGGCAACACTATAGCAGGACTTACTGTAGTTATTTATTATTTATGAACATAGACCCATCTTTATTGAGCTACTACACATAAGTACAGTTTTTATTCAAATCCGAAGAAAAATGTATACTTAAATATATTTAATGACATACTAAATCTGATTAAATTAATTGTTGGCGCTTATAGCCTTTGCTTTGAGATTTTAAGAGTAATTTTTAGTATATTTTTTATAAATATTATCAATATCTATTAAAGGATTATGCCGCTAATCCGACTATGGTATAATCAGTTAAACCAATTATCTGCATCTTGATCCAAATTATTCTCGCCGATCTTTTGAACTATGTAAGCAAGGCTTACTAGTGAAACAGATTGTGAGAGAGAGAAATTACTTGAAGGGTGGTTTCAAGCTCAAAGCTTTGTAAGCAACAAATAATAAGTGCGAACAAATGAGATGGTAGATTTAAGTAGTGACATTCGCGTAAAATAATCAACAAGAGTTCATGACTACTGGACTGCTCACATAATTTTTTACCTTCATTACTTATTTTATAGATATTAACTGATAATTAAATGTATTATTTTGTTATTAATAACTATTGTTTGATTAAGTCTATTATTAAAAATATAAATAATAATATTAATTGTAAGCTATTCTATATGTAAAATATGAAAACAAATAAATAGAATCTAATCCTTTAAATAACTTTTTGTTAGTTTAGAAAAAAAATAACTATATATTAATAATTTATGTTCAGAGTTTAGCATTTTGCATATATCAAAGAACTATAAAATACCTGTCTACCTTGTACTTTCCCCTCCCCCTTTTTCAAATAGCATCATGTCTTACTACATGTCTGGACTATACACATAATATGTACTTATTACGCTAATGTGTTTGGGATAAGAAAGGTAAAATTTTACTGTGAGAGCAACGCCTTGGACTATGCAACCACCGAAGTGGATTTTTCAAATGGTTGCCACAGCATATTCAAGTTTATAGTATGATTTTTTATGTTTATTGATCTTTTTATAATGAATTTAAAGAACGAAAAATGTATGAGTGTCGTCGTGCTTTTTTTTTTGTTATATTAGACCTATAAAGAAAATAAACCAAATGGGTGGCATCGGTGATCGGCAATATCAGCAACAAATAATGGCAAAAGGGTTGATTGGCCCAGCCCTAAATACAACAATAATAATAATAATAATATGTCGTTATGCATTTTTTGGGGGTTATATTGTAAAGAAAATAAACCAAATGGGTGGCATCGGTGATCGGCAATCATTTGGTTCATTTTCTTTACAATATAACCCAAAAAAATGCATAACAACACACACATATATATATATATATATATGAGTTTTTTCTTAAAAAGAGCAAATCTGAGAAATTGTTTGGTATATTTAGAAACAAGATTTTTTAGTTAAATCTCTTAAAGTCTCAACACAAACCTTCCTATAAGTGAAATTCTGTTATGAATTTTAAAGATTTATTGTAATAAAAAAAGTATGTGTATTTTGTAGCATTGGGTTTGTTCTTATATTTTTGTAGCTGCTATCACTGTGTATAGTATCAATGTTATTATTGCTCTATGTTTTCTACTGTGTGTATCACCATCAATAATTTTGTATATTGTGTGAATAGTGGATAAAGAAGATAAAATATTGGTATGGAATTATTGTGATGTGTTTGTACTGTATTTGTGAATTTAAAAAAATTATAATTTTAATGCAAAGTTAAAGTGTGAATAATTGAAAATGCACTGTTCAATAAACAAATTGTAACAAGGATTTAATACTTATTTTTCTATTATATTTGTATCACACTCCTTATGTGTGCTCTTCTTTATTATAGTAAATTCATGTTTCACAAATAACCTTATTTGATCAATGTAACAAATTCAAATATATATTAGCTGAAATGTTTTATGGTAAATTTGGTAAATTGTAGACAAATATGGTTGGAACACAATTATGTTTGTACTAATCGATGTTTAAGCATGTGAATACACATTACTTAATTCTTTGGAAACATTATTTTTGTGTTGGTCTACAATTTATTTGAATACTACACACTTATATCTACATATTAAATTTATTATTATTATTAGCACCGCGTCTTACTACCCGTTCGGTTTATACGCACTTACGCTAATGTGTAATGGTAGGGTGATTGTGAGATGAAATGGAGGACCTACAGTTTAACGTGTAATCCGAACCACGGTGGAGGCCTGGCATTCCCCACATTCACAAGATGTCTTGTCAGAGGCGAAGGGAGGGTTTGGTAATCAGATAAATCTTTGCCGGGACCGAGGATTGAACCCCAGACCCCCAGCACATAAGTTAGACACCTTACCCCTAGACCACCAGGTCACCATAATTAAATTAATGATCAGTTAGTTGTTGATTGGTTATTGACTGGAAAAGAACCATTCGCAGCAGCCAATGCCGACATGTTACTCTCACTCCCCACTTACTCTTAATGCGATCATTCCTAACATAGTGGGGTTGCTAACTCATATTAATTCATAGAGGACATTATATAGCTACATTAAATTACACAAATTAAAATTATTTTAAAAAGTATCAGTGGTGTGGGTGGGTGTTTTCTAGTCTGTAATAAAAAAAAACACTTTCATTTGTAAAGACAAGTTATAAGAAGAAAAAAACTGATAGAAAAATGTTTGGTTATCTCTGTAATTGAGTATATTCCCTAGCAACCCTTCAGGAGTGGTTTCCCATCTCAGGACCACTGGTTCGCCCACTTGGCCGATGTGAATGTCCTGTCTGTATGGAGGAGTGAAGGTCAATACCTAGTTCAAACCTTAAACCTGATATCAACAAGACACACCAACATCATAAAATAAATGTTTTATTTTTGCATGATTACCTGCCAGTTCAAATCATCACGTACCCTTACCAACTTGTAAAATGAACAAAGGGCAAACGTATTAGCTGGACTAAGCCTGAAGTATCAGGTGTATAAAACCATATGACAATATCAGAGCTGTTTACTGCACCATGCTATAAAAAGAAACACGCCAGTTATTTCACCAGGTTAGATAAAAAATAACAAGGCAGTCATTCCACCAGGCTACCAAAACAATAACAATAAGTAATTCCATCAGATAGCAAAACAATATAACCCTGGTAGCTATATAGCATTGTCAGATATTTCACCAGGTTACACAACAGTTTGGTTTTCTCTTTTAGGAAGTTGCGTTGCGCGTTTCACACTCCTCCCTGATGAGTTCCGATAGAATGAAACCTAGGTCGGGGGATTGGGCGGTGACGATCAATTTTCTTTAAGAGACATCCATTACCTCTTTGTCCATTGGCAGCAGTGTAAAGTGTGAACTGTGTTCTTCTTTTCATTGTAAAGGCCATATTGTGTTTGTCCCCCTTTTATATGTTTCTATCCACCTTTCCTGTACCTTCTTCCAAATATAATACAACAATAAAATGGTAATTTCAAAATGTTACTTTACCAGGCAATATAACAATAGCAGTTGTAGAGCCAGTTACCAACCACCAGGCTACAACCCTAATAGCCATGTAAATTATATCGATGACCAAAACTGCCTTTCATTAGTACAGCAAAGTAAAAGTCATTGAACCAGTTTACAACACATTATAATGGATGTAGGTTACTTTACCGGGTCTCACAATTAAGAAGGCCAAAACTGTAAAACTTAGTACACCGAGTTAATGCTACCTTCTCTTTTCATACAGGATCAGGCACAGTTTCCTAACTCCTTTGCAGTATTAATATAACGTGTGAACAGCTCCCGGTTCACTTGCATCTACATATTATGATGAATTAAGTCTCCATATTTCATTACGAACAACCTTTTATTAAATTTATCATTTGAAGACTGAAACTTAAATATACTTTGTAGTCTTAGGCTGTTAAAAGCTCCCAATCTAATTTACAATACACTTTCTAGCATAGCAACCCTCCTTGCTCAATTCCACAACTGACAAAAAAAACAGGCTCACTAGCAACCCTCAAAATCAAACAAAAATTCCATAAATAATATAAATGAGAAGAAAATCCAGCACATGCAACCCAGCGGAAAACCACTCCAAGTGGCAACTGAAGACAAAACCCACCATCTTGGCTAAACATTAAACACAAATATGAAAGCTAAATACAGTGTTACAAGTCAATTAAAAATGTAATTTAGGGATAGTTATAATGTGTAGTAGTGATTGCAATGGGGCAATGAAAACATGCCAAACTTGAACAGACAATTATCGACAGCAACTGGAATATGGTCTGATTACACTGCATAACAAGTGTGGCTGATGAAATTCACCAGTGTTCTCCCCGTGGCCTTTTAAACGCTGCCCGACTAAAATAAATACTTGTTGCACAAATCATCAAATATTGCAAAGTATTACACTTCTCCCACCAGTCTGCTTAATAATGCTGGTGACATTTTCTGGGCAGAACACTGTTAACCATTGATTCAAACAGCCTTTGTTTTAAAAGAATTCTTGATTTTGCTTGTATATATATTTATTATAACTTTAGTTGATTCATAGTATGATACATTTCAAATCAATTATATATGAGTGAAATAATGCATAAATATGTATCATACCTAACACAGTCAAAATATTTAAGTAGAGACATAAAATATAGTTTAAATCAGATTTTAAATGTCAACTTTGAAAAAGTAAAAAAAATAATGCCAAAATGTTATTTCTTTTTACTAAAGCAATAGATTGTATCACCTGCGTCGTTGGCCGCATGGTCTAACGAGGTACTCTAGCAGTAGACTAGACTGCTGATGATGGGGAGAGTGAGCTTTGAATCTTGGTCAGGTGGTGTTTCATAAATGGTTTACCACTCTCCCTCCACACAAATGCGGGTACACTTCATTTGAATATAACCTTCCTAATCTCTAAAACAATTAGAGTAATTTGTACCCGAAGAGGTTTTAAGATACGGAGCTAAAAAAAATATTTGTGAGAAACTGTAATATTTGGATCATGTCATTAAGTATATAATATATTTCCTGGTGTTCTCTAATTTAACACTCCACAGTAAATTGCCCCATTTTTGAGACAATGCAGCAGATTGAATAGAAACGACAAACTTTCATGAAGAAAATTC
Source organism: Timema douglasi (assembly GCA_901482245.1). Lineage (NCBI taxonomy): Eukaryota > Metazoa > Arthropoda > Insecta > Phasmatodea > Timematidae > Timema > Timema douglasi. Next base: position 165,177 of record CABEEJ010000900.1, on the reverse strand, counting down.
AACTTTTTACTTTTAATGTCTTACATCTAGTCTCTTCCCTAATACTTCAAAACAAATTTTCTATTTGAAAGTCGTCACTTAAGGCTTTATTTACCTCTTGGTATTCTCTGGTCTCTTAATACTTCGAATCCAATATACGCCAAATTGTGACATAAAACTAAAGGAAAGTGTAACTGGTAGAGCCATCTGTGTATCAATGAATGTACTATTTAGAAGGGGTCACTTTTATAATACCTCTTGCTATTTTTTATGCTCTTAGTACCTACCCTACAACAAATGTTTACCATATTTGAGGTGTAAAACTAAAGAAAAATAAATATATAACTGGCAAACTATTTATTAGTTGCTGGATGAACTATTTGGATGGTCATTTTTAGTCTCATTATTTCTTTTTTGATTGACGGCAATGAGTTGAGAATGAGTGAATTAAGAGGAAATGTACAAACACTTGTATGGAGGAAGAGTGGAAAGTAATTTAGGAAAAACCACCCTCAGAACACTCAAAATGAGATTTGAACTCATTTCTCATCATCAGTAGTTTATTATGAAAGTGGGTTCCTAAACCACGTGTAAGTTAATAGAGGTTCTATTTTAGAAGTGGTAACTTTAATAATACCCATTATTCTTCTGTAGTCTCCTAACACTTCATAACAAGATTTGTTATTAGACATGAAAACAAAGGAAAATATAACCGGTGGGACAATTTGTGAAATAATGAATGTATTATTTGGATGTGGTAACTTTTATAATACCTCTTGGTATTCTCTAGTCTTCTAATACTGCACAATAATTAATGTCTACCAATTATGAGAGACTAGATTGAAGGAAGAGACAACCGAGAACCAACCATATGTTATACAATAAGTCTACCATTTGTAAGTGGTCAGACAAACGCCATAAATTTATAAATAGCACATTTAAGACCCAGCAAAATTATAATTTCTCCGTGAAGTAGACACTTGTGTTATGCCCTCAGCCAGGTACTTGGTCAATGACTGTCCATGGTGTTTGAGTGAATTATTAAGACATATTTGATAGTATAATAATTTTATTTGGTGTTTCTGTTCAACTCATTTTGTGTACAGTTAGTGCTTTTCAGTTTCAGAAGCTAGTAACGTCCACAATTTTTTTTTAATCATATTACGAGGTTTGAACCAAAATTATTAAAAGTATCGGGGTGGGGCGCCAAAATGAAAGTTTACCCAGGCAGCACAGCTCTTGTTCATAAGGCTGCCACAGAAGCTTTTATTAAAATAAGCTGAAAACCATGGATTTTTTTTACTGTTGTCAAAACACTATAACTTGGATTAAAGATTTATTTATGGAATAAACTTGATCAGAAAATGATAAAAGTATTTACACAATTTGTTTTAAGTGTGTCTAGGGGCATGTGTTTCTAGATAATGTTTTACAATGAACTGTTACATTTATTATTATCACCGCATCTTACTACCCGTTCAGGTTATACACACTTACGCTAATGTGTAATGGTATGGTGATTGTGAGATGAAATGGAGGACCTACAGTTTAACGTGGAATCCGAACCACGGTGGAGACCTGGCATTCCACACAATCACAAGTTGTGATTAATACACGTCTCATCAAAGGTGAAGTTGAACTGTTACAACATTATAGCATAAAGCACATATAACATTTTATATAAGATCCATAAAAAAAAATAGGGACAAAGGTTTGCTTTGGAAAGGAATGAAATCAATATTTTAAACAGTTTTATTTAAGTTTTAAACTTTTATTAATTTTCACACAGAAAGGACACTTTAAACCATTGCACAAAATGTAAGCAAAATGCTGCCAACCAACATTTTTCTCCCTCATATTTGTTATTGACATTCATCTAGGTACATCTAAAAAATAACTTGTTTCCACTCAACCTTTTATCTAACCACTTCCAAGGGTGAATTAGACTGAAATAAATCCAAATGTTTATTTTCATTTCAATAATTTATTTTAGATTCTTGTTCTAGAAATTTGCGTAATAAAACGATACATGTTAAAGATGTATGGCTTTTTCAACTGTTTCAAAGGAAGCCATGCTTTGTAGACGAGGACTATCATTTTTGTTTATCGTGAACAACTAGACATGGCTGAATTTACAAGAGGCTGCTCCAGTTCTCAAATGTTGTCATAAGTAATAACATTACACACGTACATTTTATAATGGAAGCTATGAAAAGACAAGAAAATAACCCAGTAGAGATAATATTAAATATAATTAAGTTTAGCTCCATTTGAAACAGTATCTATGCCTTCTCACTACTAGTGTATTTTTCTATTTTGTAAGCACTGGAGTAAATTGTCAATTATTTATTTAGAAACACTAGTTTTTAAGTTTATATAAAGCAATTCAAGCAAATATTTAGTAAGGTTACCTGCATGAAGATACATACAAAATTGCAAATGAATTTTAGTTAATATTATATTAGTCATGGTAAAGTACCTAAACAGTCTAACCTTAAAACACTTTATGACCATTTAATTCTTCCAAAAGGTTTTCTACAAAGCAATACGATGTTTTGATTTTATTGACTATACAAAGGATAATAATACAATTATATGTCTAGCCTTTATTAATGAATTATAAATATTTCCCCATCCAAGTAATAGAATGAGCTATGTTAAACAAACATATAGGCAGGCAAATGCCTATCAAACAAACATCTTTAAATAACTATGGCTGCTTGCACCAAAAAACTTACTTTCCAACAAGGAATAAAAGTTTTGACCTAAGAGTTGACACAATGCACAGAATGAAGGAACCATTATACATTTTGTTTTTTTATGCACAATTGACTTACAATCATCAACATCAGGTTTGTAAACAAATAAAAGTAAAAATGTAAATAGTCTGGTAACAGGAATTAATATTACTTTATAACAAAACAGAGTGGAGTAATATTTTGATATTGAAGTGTGCAAATACTACTTTTTCTGTTAAAAGAAAAGTCAAATCAAAGTTCAAATACTTTAAATATAAATACATATTTTTTAATTACATGTAACTCAAGGTTTAAATTAGGAGGAATAGCCAGCACACCTACCAGGTGCTACTGAAGGAAGTATAAATTGTTTAGATAGACCAATATATATATTTCTTAAATATATTTCACTATTAAATTAAGAATTATGTATATAAAAAATATTTAGGTGTTAATGTGTGTGTCTAAGGAACTTGAGTTCCCATCCTGTTAATAATGTTAAACAAATAAAAATATTGAACAAAGTTTACCCCATTTTGTTTGTATGTTGAGGAATGTGAATTATTTAAAAGGAAATATATTGTTTCTTGAAACATATTTGTCAAGCTTAATTAGGATAGATTAATATAATATTTAAGAATCAATCAATATTTTATAATAAAAATTGTTGTAAAAGTTGTCAATGAAGATTATATCAGACTTCTAACAAATTTGGAAATACACATAAAATAATACTATTAATTTAGTTTAAGATCATAATAAATGATTGTCAAGTTTGTGAAAGTCTAATACAATCTTCATTGACATCTTTTACAATAATTTTATTTTAATATACCGTATTGATTCTTAAATATTATAGGTACCATAATGATTTAATGGAAATCAATATAAATTCTATAAGAAGTTATCTTTTATGTATCACCAAAATTACTCATTATTGAAGTGTACCATTCCTAACAAGACCCCCCCCACCCCCAAATACTTTTTCAAATTAACAATAAACTAATAATCTAATATTAGTAAGTTTATATTTTTTAAAGAACATTTTTAAAAAAGTTCCACCAAATTTATGTTATGTAACAAAAATTACCAATAATTTATTTTGAAAATTAAATGGAGTCCTTCAACTCTTTTTGTGTGTTTTAGTATAATAACCACATATTAATGAATTAACGTACATGTAATGAAGTATCTCAAAGTTTAAGAGGTTATTTATAAAGAAGTATTTACACACAAACCTACAAAATAATATCAAATGTGCATTGCTAAAAATTGAAATAGTAAATATTTGAGCAAAGTAATTTAAAGAAATTAATTCAGCTACTATGCAGACTCTTATGATGCAAGCAGCCAAAAATCATATATCTGCTAAACACACAAGATTATTACATATAAATGCTTCCAATAGCATCAAGAATGGTTATTATTATTATTATTATTAAGCTCAAAGACAATAATCACATTATTGTTTACATAAGTCGTAAAAGACAGTATTTATTTCAAAGACCTGTTGATATGATGCCAAGAGAATCAGTGCTGCATTGCCAGATCTATAATGGTGTTCTATCTTGTAGACTAATTTCTAAATAATATGGGTTCAATTCGTACGAGACTAAAGGAGATATGATTATTTCCGCCAACATGTGTTTTCTTGCAGGGATATTTTAACAACTTTTTTATTTCACAGTAAGAGTGGTTGAAAGCAAATAAAATATTATGCTTTTGTGACCATTGAAACCTTTAACCAAATTAACTTTCTGTTTGGAAGAGTTATTTACACTTTTCAAGCAGTCCTTTCAATCAAAGGTGGCATATTGTAATGGTAATGCATACAATTAATTTCCATGTTAAAAAAAAATAGCACACTTGAAGCTACTTGTATGTAATTATTATTTGAATTAATATCATCATTACATTGAAAGCACAGAGTGTCTACCATTCTGGAAAATCAGGGAAAATGGGAATTAGCCGGGAATTTGAAGTGATTGGGAAAAAACGGGAATAAGTCGGGAATTTGGTAAATCGCAATAAAAATGATAATTTACTCAAAATATGAAATACAATAATCAGTAAATTATAATGTCATTTTTCTGTTTGTAGTTGTGTAATATATTTTTAATTCTTAGTAAACAATTTTAATTCAAATTTTAAAACTTATTAATAGAAAAATGAGGGTGGAGAGGGGGGGGGGGCGAGTTAGAAGGCAGTGACATACTTTTTAGTCGGGAATTTTAGGAAATAATCAGGGGAAATCAGGGAAAAGGTCGGGGATTTCATTGGTCAAGTTTAGCAGACACCATGAAGCAAACACTAGCTTTTCTAAATATATTAAAACAGTCAAAGTTTTATATAAAAATCTGTAGGTTTTCAATTGTTCACTCGTTTGTAATAAATTTACTTAATGAAAGGTGTTTATAGCATTACATTAACATAATAATCCACCAACTTCTATAGATTGAAAGAACAGCTTAAACTCGATATTATATTGTTGCTTGCTCCCACTCTTTTAGACCTTACGACCCTAATATTTTGATAAACATGTTGCACATAGACTTTGTACTCTAACTAGAAGTCTGGTCACTAACAACAAATAATACTAACATTGTATCCATCATCCCACGAATAATATATCTCTTCCATTTGAGGCAAGCCATGACAACCAATGGCAAGATGTCTATACCGATGACAAACAGACATAAGACTCTCTACTGTTCCTCGAAAGAGAGGACACTTCTATGCTCAAACTTGCTCCTATTAATCGTGTCATGGCACTAGGCTACAGAGTTCGACTAAAAAACACTAAAATATTTTGATCAACATCTTGTTGATAAGTAGTTATTTATTCCTCAACTAGTAATACAAGTGTTATATATCACCCACAGTTAATTTATTAAATCTACCACAGCCCATTGAATTAGTACTTTAATACAATCAATATAATAAGTTACGAGATTGTGCGAGTGCAAATGAGAACGACGCAACGCGCCACCCACAACGGACGCATGCAGACACCAACAGATTCAACACATTGCACCGTGTGTAGGAGAGTTTGGTAGAGGCACAACAACTTAGCCTAGTGGCAGTTTATACAAGAATAGGAAAAATCTACCCGAAAAATGTAAAATAAAACACTCAGCAAGCCCCAAAAGTAAAAAACATCAACATTGTTAGCAAAGGTCTTCGACCAACTTTACCACACTAATCTAGCTTATCAATTTGCACCAAAGTTTGATCAAAGTTCTACTTAAACATAATAATGTGGTAACTTTTAAAATACAAGTAATTATTTTATTAAGAGGGAAAAATAATTAAACAATTGCACAAACCAATGAAATCTAATAATAAAACAAATAAAACTCATCATTTATAGAAACATCCAGGTTCCAGTCAACAGTTAAAACAAAAACTTTATATAATTCTAGCCAGTAAACATACACTAAACTAGATACCTCCAAACCAAAACTACAACCAAATCAAGTTATGTTAAATTCAAACCAGCAGTTAAGTTACAGCTACCTATCCCGGCAGTTAAATAACCGCCAATCCGGAATGATATCAAGAAACTAACACGCCATATAAACTTTTAATACAAAACTCAATCAACTAGTTAACACATATAGGATGGAAGCATTGTTTATTTTAAGTTAGCACATTTTTTTTTTGGTAGAATTATTTGTTAAGTGGCATTACCTTATGGTATAAAGCTATGGTATAATGTAAGTTTCTAGCTACATCAGCAAATTGAATTCACAACACGAATGGCAAGGGACAGTCAACTGTGAACCTTTGGTCATGGAACCAAATGGTAGTTATACAAAAGAAAAGTTAAGGATGGAGAAAATAGAAGTTATTCACATACACACCCTCGACTAATATTGGTTCCAAATGGACAGCCGATCTACCGTTTCTTTAGAAAGTAAGTTGTAAGACTATCTTAATGCAACTTTCAAAGTATCATGTGCTTCATAACATATTTCATCCTTTCTGCATGTGCAGAATTTACCATATTTAAAACCTAACATTTTCCACTTGGCATAGTAAATAAACATATATCAGTTGATTCAATTTATACATTTCCTATACATTATATATTTTTAAGGTACTACCAAATTCCATTGTCCTTGAGCAGAGTTTACTCTGAAAGCTAACATAAATAATATTGGAGCCATGTCCCTGAGATCTACATTACTTTGTTCCCAACAACACATTATGGGCAAGAATTGACAACCTAGTACAGGACTGTTCAAAACAAACATGTCGTTATATTGATAGTTTTAAATATTAACAGGGATACTAAAAAGGAACCTGACATGCACTAGCATACCGATAGACACACTGAAATTCCACGAGACATGTTTTTATGTTTTTGATCTTTTACTCAGCACATTAAAATTACTATCAAAACAAATTTAATGACCAATGCAGCATTTTCAAAGTACTAATACATTTGTGAAATAAAACTAAACAAAATCTTTTAGTGAAATTGACCATTTTGCCTTTTATTTGTGAATTAAGGTTAATTTTGTTGATTTAAATGTGAATTAACACTAATCCCATCATTGTTTATCTTTATCGTGAAATAGTACCAACTGAACTAATAAAGAGAATAACTCTCCAAGAGAATTATTTCCATCAATCAAAGATTACTAGTAAGAGAAGTGTTTGAACTGGCTACTTTCACAGCCATTTGTCTCCAAAGACATCTTTAAAATATAAGAAAGTGACACCATAGTTAAGCTAAATTGAGCATGTCTTTGGTCTTCGTATAAGCTTTCTTGTCTGGTAAATATAGTTTGGTACAGGCTAAGTTTTTGTCCACTGTGTATGCATATAATACAGGGTCTATAAGTGTCTTAAGACGTGAAATTTAAAAAGATTACTAACCAGAGTGTAATAAGTAGGCCTTCATTATGAAAATTGTAACTAAAGAGTAATACAATAATGTTTTTTTTAAATTGATGTTATTTAAATAGTTGTGTTTATTGTAGGCTAGAAATAGTCAAAAACATTAAACCTTTTAGCTGTAATTTTTATATTCGTAGCAATATATAATATTCAAGTTAATTTGCAATAATTTTAAGCCCCATCCTCCAAATAATATTTTTTTCCAACCTTATATATCAAAATACAAATTTATTTAGTATAATGTTATAACTTTATTCATTACAAATCAGGATTAGACTTTTTGTACACAATAGAACTTCAATTTAAACCAAGTTAGGTGATTAAATACAACATTTAAGTTATTTAACTTAGGGATGTGTTTTCAGACAAGAATTATTTTAATTTTCTTTCTCTTATCTTAAACCATTCTTTTGTAATTGAAAAACATCTGTGGGAAGATTAAATTCGGTTAATAAACTCTATTTGAATGCTGTGCAATTAATTATTAACAAACAAATTATTTTCTAAATTTACTTTTGAAAAGTCTCGAAAGCTATACTTTCAGTAGATATGATAGCTACTTTAAACTAAGGAGGTGGCTAAATAAATATGATTTTCAGTTCTAGGTTAGTCCTTAAACTAAACTTTGTGTGTTTGTTAACTAACCAAAAAAATTTGTAAGCCTAAAAAAACCTAAGTTTAATGGGATTAAATTTTAAAAGAATATTTTAAAAACACATTAAACTGAGAAGACTGATATGAACAAAATTAATAAAGCCTTTATAAACATTAGATCCCGATGAATGTGCTGTTTTTGGGTACTATTCTAAGATCTGCAAACAAATGTACTAAGCATTGCATTCTAGTATCATAATATTATTAGCAAAGGGACCCCAAAAAAAAAAGCAATTTCAAATTAATTTTGTTCATTGAAGACAATATTATAGTGACTTAAAAACACAACTGCATTAACACTATTGAAAGGTTTTCATTTTGTCTTTAATGTTGTAAGTCCAAATACAGGTTTTGGAATTGATATGCCTGATAGCAACTGAACCGAATAAATGCCTTCTGGTATGTACTCAGAAAATTGATGATGAAAGTATTTATACTTATCACAAAACTACTATTATTTTTAGGCAGGACACAGAATTCATAGATTTATTGTGGAGTTATATATCAAGTATAAAATAAAGTTTTGCATATTATAGTATTTTCAATTTAGGAGCTCTCTCTATTAAGCTATGGTCGGAATTTGAAAATATAACTTGTAAAACATATATTTCTTATCATTAGTGCCAATTTTCAATGCCTCTAATAGTGACTAAATCAAAGTTGAATAACTAATAGGAGTTTTAATCCAAATGGGAATAACAAAGATTACTCAAATAAAATTGGATAGTTGGCTACTCAAATTGAAAGGGAGCATTTCGAGCCAATCATTTGTGGGCCAAACCTTAAAATTACCAATATGTTTTGAACTGACCTGCTCTATAGAATTCAGAGTAAATTAATTTAAACATGACAATTAGAAGATACAATAAACAGAGATGCATGTAGAGGACATTTTACAACAAAGATAATAAGACATTGTGGGATAAGACAAATCACAAAAGTCCATATTTCAGCCTTTTGCTTGCCAGCAAGCTCTCGGCAGTGGGCTACAATTTGGGACACGTCACATTACAAATATCCTTATTTCTATATATAAAGGAGAGGCATTCTTTTTAGGCTTCCAATCTTACAGTTTTATATGTTAGATGAACAGGTAGGCCTACATATTTGCACCTTAATCCTTCAAATCACTGAGAAATCAAGTTTTTAAAAGTGCACTTATTACTAAAAGTAATGTAATACTGTATTTCATATATATAATTTTCAAAGTACAAAAACAATTTATATTTATTTCCTCCGAATTTCAATATAAAATTTGAATTCTCAAACATTTAATCATTGTTTTAAATCATTTCAAACTCAACAAAGAAAATATATTTAGTGTTTTGTTGATTTTTTTCTAACCCAAATTGCTACCCACAATACCAAAGGGTTTACAAAAGGAATAAGATTGCAAGAGCAAAGTTAGATTTTTCTAATTCAATAACACAACAATTACAAGTATAAGAATCCAACTACCTAGACAATTAGGGCAATGTCCATGTCCAAGGGTTCAAAGTGAGAGTCAAAAAGTTACAAATGCACAGTAAATTGTCTAAGTAATAGATGCCAGTTCATTTAGATAACAAATAATAGCCCCCTCAGTCCTTTACAAGTTTGTGCTTTCAAATACAAAAACTTACTTTCATTTTACATTTAGAATCAAATACAGTACTTAAAAATGTGTCCATCATCCATAAAAAAGAAACTAGCAAAAAGCTCTAGTTGCTTCTAACGTCCATATTAAAGTTTAAGTAATGATATGATGTTATTTAAACACTTGTCACACAATTACATGTATAAAACAGGAATAATACAAAGCATTTTATTATTTGCTCATGCAACTCTAAGTTATTTAATCACGGCTAAACTAATTTCATTTGAGAAGTTTTGGTCTCGTTATGTAATTATTATAAGTGTTCAGATATCACATGCATTACATTAGGATTGTCCTCTATTGAATATTGTTGTCTACGACAAGACATTTAGATAAACAGGATGGCTGGCACATCAGAAGAAGCAAGCTAGTCACAAATGTAATATAATATATTATGTATCACAGATCAGAATGCTTAGGGAGGGATAGAAGATATAAATGTGTGGGCCCTGTAAAGATTATAAAGATATAGTTATTAGATGAATAAAAAAAACAAATGGTATTAAATTACAACTTATTTTGAGGTAGTGAAAATTGGTTTTGTGTCTTGACCTCTTAGCTGTTACCACAAAAATAAAAGTTATCATTAAGATAAATGATAATAGACATTTGTCTAGTTCCGGTGCATCAAGATACAAAATAATTTTAAACAATATTTCAATATAGGTTTTGAGTTCATAAATTTTAAAAGTGGTTTACTATACTTTAGATAAACTATTTAAATAGCAGTTTTAATAAATGATATTTAGTCATCACAATAGCCAACATATTTCAACTTGCTCAAGGTTCTGTCAGTGAGTTTGCAAAGTGATAACCTAATTAATTAAAAATAACACTATTTAGAACATCCCTTACGTGTACAAAGTAAATTTTTTTCAATAACAGGGCCATACAAGTTAATATGAGTGAAGTGCATGATATTCCAAACTCTTTAATAGTCTTATTACTCCACTCATCATTAATACTGAAATGCAATAAGATCAGTTTTCATTATTGGCCTAGAAAATGTGACCATAGCTTTTAGATCGACAGATAATCTAGAATACCGTCTTACTAGGCCATCATTAAAGTTTAAGAGCCAGCCAAAGTAATAAGAGTTCAGAGTTAACTCTTAAAGGATGAGTAAATATTTTAAGTGATGTTGCAATAAATATCAATGCACACTATAAAATATGCATGTTACAGCTATTAGAAATTTAGAATATATTTTGATTATTAAATGCAAGTACGCACTAGCTTTAACAACCCAACCCAAAAAATAATGTTATTGTGAGGAGAGTTTATGAAATAAAATGGCAAAATATGGTCTAACTATTACAAGTTGTTCTCATCCCAAGAACTTGTTATCTAAAACAGTAGGTTTGTGCACAAACACAATATGTCGGTACAAGTCATGGAATAAAGGTACACAATATAAAAAAAATACAGCAAAAACAACCCTAACAATTCTTTGAGCACACTAGAAAACTGAGCAACACAATAAAACAGCATGAGAAACAACCATCAAGAAATAGTGCCAGATGAGATTATTATAATGACATTCATATCTTGTAGCACACAAGACTATTTCTAAATTCAAACAACTATCTTCAAAATTTTAATTTTGGTTATTCTTAGAATATTAGTAGTACAGTCAAAAAGGAGTATTTAAATTGTTATTTAGAGTCGGCGCTGACACATCAATTAACCCCACCTGAAAATGGTTTATATTGCTAATCAACTAGTCACCATAAATAATCTAACAGTTAAACTTGGACTTTTCAAAGTCCCAAGATAAATCTAACATCTTTTTAAGAAATGCTAAAATCTAATCACTAGGCAACATCAACAATAATGGATTATGATAAAAACCCTGAATAAATAAGGTTATAAAATTAAGAACAAATTGTTTAACAGAATAAATTAAAAAAGTTTAACATTCAAAAGTTTTGATGGCCCAATACAAGATAAAAAATGTGTTTTTGTGGAAAATGTTACTTCCGATGTATGTATAAATATATTACTTTTAGGCTTAATAGTATTTAAATTGTTAAATAAATCTCTGAGCTACACCTCACATTGAATGCAAACTGTACAACTCTTGCAACAAAACAATTCAAATAAAAATAATATATGACCCAAAAAAGCATTCATTGAACTAATAATCAAACACTTTGGATTCATACTGAGAGACTTACACATTTCACATGTTCCCAAGCTATATTATATATTTAATAAATAGTTAGTGCAATAAACAGATAAATCATTATAAATACAAAATAAATAAATAAATTAATAAATACAAATTTTGAACAAGACCCATTAACATCAGTTACAACATATATAAAGATAAAACTGTATCATATATTTGTCTGTATTAGATTAAACATTTAAAAGAAGATAGAAAGGCAAGGCCTACACATTTACTAGAAAAATGTAGGCCTAAAAGTTCACAATTAACATAACCAGTCGGTACAGCCAGTTTGTTGAAGAAGAGGACTAATGTACCCCAACAATTAGATAATCAAGTATTTTGTTGGTTTTAGTTGTGATCTTTGAGGCCTACAGTTTTCTGGTAAATGTGTAGGCCCTGTCCTTCTATCCTCCTTTCAACCATTTGACACCATTTTCCCTTTGTTCATATATTTATTTGTCTATAAATGAACAATCATAAATCAATTTGATTTCATACAAATAAGTTAAATTGGAGAAAATCAAATGCAGGTATTTGAACATATTAAATTACATAGAGACTTCCTAGGTCAGTCTCAAATCATCATATTAAGAGTAATAACAATATAATAATAAAATCAAGCAATCATCAGCTTATATTTACATAATAAAGTTAAAAATAAATTAAGGATTTTACTTTTATGTTTCAATCGTCATTATTTCAAAGTGCATATTATATTACATTTGTTGTCAAGTTTTAAAAACAAATAGAATATAAAGTTATATATAAGAAATCTTTATGAGTTCATCTGAAAAGGGTTACATTATACTTGAAACATAAAAAATATACTTTTAACTCATAAAATGTCACCTTATAAGGCTGTTAACTTCAACATGAAGCTTTTTTTTTAAAAAGAAGAAACTTTCAAATGTCAATTAATTGACGGTTGGACAATGTTTTCCTAAGAAGCATTGGATGCTATAAAGTTTTTTATGAGATTTTTAGAAATTAAAAATAGTGGTATATGCATGCACATTTACACTAACTTAAAATGTAACAAAGTTGTATTAAGGATGAGATACACATTATATAAATATACAGGGATGAAAATGGGATTCTAAACCACCACTTAAACATGATAATATAATAAAACTAGACCTAAAGCAAGTCATATTTTGGCAAAAATTGTTTTGTATACTAATTTACTTGAAACTTGACAAGCTTTGGATGAAGTAAGCAGTAAATCAATATTAATGTGCATAAATCGTATGAATCGTATGTAATGAAAAGTAGAAAAAAAAACAATGTCTTTGCAGTGAAGATGGAACACAGTTTACACTTTATAAAAAGGTAAAAATTTATTTAGCATTCCAATCCCTCAACATAGGTCTAAATCTATTAGGAGGAAATGCAAAATACAAAACATTACTTCCTATAAGAGGGAATCCAAACAAAAGGAAGAAAAGGCGGATTAGTAAAAAACTACATGAGAGCTGTAACTTGCCTCATTTATCATCTTAAGTTTCAGATATGTTGTTGACTTGTTTCAATTTAGGAATTTATAAATGCACTAAATATTCAACACTTCAAAAAATAAGTTAGTATTGCTATAATTATGTTGTAAATTAATCGTTAATTTTTTTTTTATATGCTTCATGTTAAATTTGATTGGTAGCTTGCTAATGTTTTCCCTTTAGTTTACTACTTGACTATTTTTTGTAGGTTTTTATAAAAAGGGCATCGTTTGGTTGCTGAAAGTTGAACTTATCCTGCAGGTTTAGAGAGATAATTAATTTATTGATTATAAAGAATTTCCAAGATTTCTATGAGGCCGGATTAGTTTTGTAATTATTAAATTAAATCTATGTAAAGAACCAGAAAACCCCCATATCAATGAAAAATTGAAACTATTAGATTATCAGAAGTGTGTGCTAATGAACTATAGATTAGAAAGCAAATAAATCAAAGATTCAAAACCAATTCAAAGGTTTTGTGAATAGTATGTAACATATGTAAATCCTTTTAATTATTTGGTACCTTTGGTGAAGGAGAGAATACTTTAACTAGTTATGTAGTGAGATGGAAATATTGCAACCAACTATTTGTTTTAACGCAGCATACCTTATCTGTCAACAGTAGCTCTACAGTGTGTGGAATGGAATAATTAGAGAAGACCTAATCAGATCTTATATTCTAATTGCATGTCTCACAAATGGTAAATACTAGGAATTCTCCAGAAAAGGTATTGCCGAAGCTGCTTGAAAATGTGTCACTTCAAAGATGGTAACAGATGTGATTATTACTTGACATAAAGTCTACCGGATATTGTGACCAGGAGCAGGGGATCAAGTACATTCTGCGTAGGAGCCACCGACAGCAAGTGTGCTGGGAAGAACATGTCGTTGTACAGAGTATATACCATCCACACTTTATACTAGTCAAGAAATTACTTCAGTCTGAATTTGATTTGCCATAGGTGGGCATAATGGTGCACCTTATTTAATCAAGTGATCGAGTTGTTTGACTTGCTTTAAGAATAATGTGGTGTGTTGCTTGAATAATGAAGGTCTTAGTTTAATTATCTTGTTATAGTTTTCCAATCTGTATATATATAATGTGTATAGTTTTCATACCAATGAGTATTATTTATAGCATTACAAGAATATTTCCAAGGAATCAGTGAAATAGCTCTAGAGTAACACATACAACATAATTTCAACAGTTAAAAAGTCAATACTATTGCTAAATTACAACTCCCATCTGATTTACAAATTAATTAATGGGATAGCAATAAAATATGTGACCATTTATTTTTTCCATGGTTTAAGCAATTTTATGTTGAATTTTAGAACTCTTAATTTTCCTTGTATTTTTCTTCTATAAATAAACATATAACACATTGAAGTTTTAAAAAGAATTATGAAATATTTGCTTATGATAAGCTACCATATCCAGCATATGACATCTATGAATGTCTTTTAAGGAATTTTGTTCGATATGAAAGGCCAGGTCTTGAGGAAATAATAACATAATAAAATTGACAAATTAGGAGAAAAAATGTATGTATTAAAAATGAAAATTTACATTTTCAACAACCTTTGTATTGATATTGAGAGTTCTACTAGAAGGAACAGTACACCTCCAAAAAGATAGGATGCACTCTTATTCATTCAATTCCTTATACGATATATTAATTAATAGAAGTCTGCAAGTAAGTTTCTCATAAAGCTCCCGCGTATCACGTCAAGTTGAGATTGGGTTGAGTAAATATGTTATTTGAAAACTTACCTGTATAAATAAAAAAACCTGTATGCAAACATTATTCTAATTATTTTTTAATGCACTAAGATGAATATGTTCTTTTAATGTTCTCATTTTTAAATAAGTTACAAAAATTAAGTTGTAACAATTTATAGGATTAAGTATACTGTGATGATAACTGAAAAATTAATTATGGTTCAATTTAATGTTTCTCAAGAGAGTTTAAAAACAAGTATTCATGAAAATATGATTGGATGTGACGATTTAGCAATTTTCAAAAATAATTATAATAACCCCATTATTCCCTTTTCATTTGGAGCACAGCTGTTCACTTGGTGCTGTCCTCTTAGCTTAAAGATAAATCTGTATTCACAGGGCCCTATTAATTGTTTATTATAATATAACCGTAGTCTTTTTCCCTATTCAATTTACTGAGATATGTAGCTTTTATCAATTTTGAGATGTGTTATTATTCCCTTAAGACCAAGTGTAATAGAGTTTACCTTTGTTTTTTATCTTGTTCCCATGATAAAACTAGTTGGTAAATAAATTTAAACACGTTGCTATTAGTATTCAGTATGAATCCAGGAGCGGACACCCTGTATGTTGAGACAAACCAACTTGTGTAATTACTTCTCCCCTTCCTTACCCTCAGACTTGTCGTTCTCCTGACTGAGAAGAGTGGTTGTAAGAGCGCACCACATACCAGTACGAGCCTTGCGGGAACCCACACACAGTTCCTGGATACTGGCTGCCAGCGCTAGAATATCTGCAACAAATACTTTGTTTGAGCTATTGATCTCATTTCCAGCAACCTATCCCTAAACATCATGTTAAGTAAGGATGTATAATGTTATTGTTATTATTATTATTATTTAGCACCACGTCTTACTACCCGTTCGGGTTATACGCTTTAAGTTTTAATTGCGCTACTGGATTAGGAATTGGGAAGGTTGAATTAGAGGAAGTGAACCCGCATTCGCGTGGAGGGAGAGTGGAAAACCATTTAGGAAAAACAACCCCTAGTTCACCCGACCGAGATTCGAACCTCGATCTCCCTGTCCTCGGCAGTCGGGCTCAACAATACTTGTTGGAATTCAATGGATTCGAGTGGCCCATCTCTATTATTTACCTTTATCCTCCTGGATGCGTGGGGTTTGAATTCCAGCCACTAAGCTTTGCTGACGATTGGTCGAGTTGATAATTTCATCTCTGCGCCTCGCTTGAACTTTCTTAATGCTCTCTAGCCATGTTTCCATTGTAGTGTGTATGCGAGAGTTTACAGGTGAGCCCAACAATCTCTCCATCTTGGCAATTAGTGTTATCACCTAAACAATCAACGAGTAAAATTACAATTTCATTCCCAACTTTAGAGTAGGGGTTCACGAGCTCTTCAAATAGAGCAAGCTTCTTAGAAAGTTGTTGAGTTTAATAAATATATCATATTAAAACAAAACTATGTAAATGGAAATTAATTACATAGTATATATATATATGGAAAACTGTTAGAATAAGTGAATGATTTTGTGCATTTTGGCAGAATGTATTGTAAAAATGGAAGGTAGGTGGTGAAATCGACAGACGGGTGAATGCATCTGAGACTAGTTGACTGTATATGGACTATTGCAAAGAATGAGGTAGTATCAAATGAGGCAAAGATGGCAGCATATAAAATTGTATGAATGCCAAAGTTGTTTTTGGGATATGAAGCATGGGTTTGTCAATAGACACAGAAGGGCATGGTGGATGTGGTTGGAATGAGATATCTAAGAAATGTATGTGGAAAAACTCGTATGAACAGAGTCGGTAATGAATGGGTGCTGGAGGAGTGTAGTTTGAAAGGGAATCCAATAGTTAAATGTGAAATAAGTGCCTTATGGTGGTTTGGGCATAAAGAGAGGGTGAGTATGGATCGAGTGACGAAACAAATATATAAAGGTAAAGTGTGTGGATCAAAAGGAAGGGGTAGGCCAAGTAAGACGTGGCTAAATGTTGCAAAGGAATATGTAGAAAATTGAAACATTAAGAGATTTAAGAATAAAAGAATATTCGTGACTCGGTGTATGGATGTTGTTGAAGTGAAGGGAGTATGCAAGGATATGTAAGTGTGGAGGAAGTTAGTGAGGTTTGATTAAGTACGAAGTTGTTTTTTGAGCTATATTCACAGTTTCTTGCCTAACCTGTAAGAAAATGGCATGATTAGAGTTTATATTTGGAAGAAGGTATAGGAAAAGTGGATAAAAAAATATAAAAAGAACGAATACAATATGGCTTTTACAATGTAAAGAAGAACACAGTTCACACTTTACATTGCTGTCGTTGGACAAAGAGGTAATGGCTGATTCTTAGAGAAATATTGATAGTAACTGCTCAATTCCTTGACCTAGGTTTCTATTTATCAGGACTCATCAAGAGATAATGTGAAACGTGGAACACAACTTTCTAAAATAGGAAACAAAAAATTACTAAACAAAGAAAATATATTATATTTGGAAGAAGGTATAGGAAAGGTGGATAGAAACATATAAAAGGGGGACAAACACAATATGGCCTTTACAATGAAAAGAAGAACACAGTTCACACTTTACAATGCTGCCAATGGACAAAGAGGTAATGGTTGCCTCTTAAAGAAAATTGATCATCACCGCCCAATCCCCTGACCTAGGTTTCATTCATTCATTATAGAGTTATATCATTATATATTTGCATCCAATGTCCTTTTCCTGTGTTTGTCCTTTATGTTATACCTTTTATTTGTTCCTATCTATGTGTTCTATCATTCTTTACCATTTTCCTTTTTTCTCCTCTTTTGTGTTTTTTGTTTTTCTCTTTTAGGAAGTTGTGTTGCGTGTTTCACACTCCTCCCTGATGAGTTCCGATAGAATGAAACCTAGGTCGGGGGATTGGGCGGTGACGATCAATTTTCTTTAAGAGACATCCATTACCTCTTTGTCCATTGGCAGCAGTGTAAAGTGTGAACTGTGTTCTTCTTTTCATTGTAAAGGCCATATTGTGTTTGTCCCCCTTTTATATGTTTCTATCCACCTTTCCTGTACCTTCTTCCAAATATAATACAATTACCTCATAAAGCGAAAAGAGGTTTTCCTTATAGAGTTATATCATTATATATTCGCATCCATGTCCTTTTCCTGTGTTTGTCCTTTTTGTTATACCTTTTATTTGTTCCTATCTATGTGTTCTATTATTCTTTACCATTTT
>CABEEJ010000900.1:65574-100751 GCA_901482245.1 Timema douglasi | reverse complement strand
CATTCCCCACATTCACAAGATGTCTTGTCAGAGGTGAAGGAAGGGTTTGGTAATCAGATAAATCTATGCCGGGACCGAGGATTGAACCCTGGCCACCAGCACAGAAGTCTGACACCTTACCCCTAGACCGCCAGGTCACCCTTTTACACTGTAATTTCCCTACCAGGTAGGTGAACTCTACTTTATTTCTATAGCATGTTGAATAGCTCACATGCCGAGACAAACGGACTATAATTCCTAAGGGAGTGCAGGATTATTTTAAGGGAGAAGCATTGATATTATCGTGTGTATGGGTGTTATGACTAGTGACTCCAATAAAATATAATAAATGGCAACAGTGAGTGGTTGACTTTCTCGGAACTTATGTGACTTTTTCCTTCCTGGTCATTTTTAATAGAGAAAGTAAATGAGGATAAATATTATTTTAGAGATGTGCCATAAATATATTAATGATATTGCTTTATTTCACCTTTTATTCAAACATGTTTATTATTCATATTTTTATATACTAGGTAGTCCATTTATATTATTTATAGAAAAGATTGTTAAAATAACGTTTCTTTTTTAAATATTTCATTCGCTGTTAATTTTAAATAAAAAAGCATTAAAATTTGATATATTGTTTTTCCCAATAAAAGTGTAAAGTTGTCTTTCTGTGTTGATAACATTGTTTTCAGGATAAGACTTTTTTTTTTAACTTTCATTCTTAAATTTATATTAGTGAAAATATTCCCAATGATATGCGTTAATTTAGTATTACTAAATATATTACTTTCTTTGAAACAAGGGTGACCTGGTGGTCTAGGGGTAAGGTGTCAGACTTCTATGCTGGCGGCCGGGGTTCAATCCTCGGTCCCGGCAAAGATTTATTACAATCACCCTACCATTACACATTAGCGTAAGTGCGTACAACCCGAACGGGTAGTAAGACGCGGTGATAATAATAATAATAATTTACTATTTAAAGAGTGATTCCCAAAAATTAATCAATAAGCGCACGAAATATATGCAAATTTTGGCAACAAGAATGTGTGTGAACAATTGTGTTATCATGAAAAGGCTAAAAAAAAAGAGGATGATTCACTTTTACAAACATGAGTGTCAATTATGAAAGTAATATAAAATCAATATTTGAAAACTAGCACTCCTATCATTGCTGCAAATAAAAGGTTTCATATTTCAGGATAAAATTAGAGGGTGACACAAAGTCCTGTATATTAAAAGTTAAGAATTAAATGTCAAACTAGAAAATAACAAATTTACGTTTAAAAGTTAAGTTGTTATTAAAGTGGATATTATATAATGTGATGTTGAAAAACAATTAAAGATTTTAAAAGATTTAGAAAGTTTTTAGAACATTTATGTATGATTAGAGAAAATTAAAATACTTTTCAATTTATACAATGGTCAAACGAGTTGATGAATAGTCTAAAGCATAGGTTAACACATTAAAATATTAATACACAAAATATAACAAACAATTTAACGTGATATGAACATAGACAGCCAAAACCTATTTTGAAATTGTTCAGAATAAAATTAGGTAACATCATCAAAGTTGGTTTAGACAATGTTGAAGTATGATGTAATATAGATTTAAAAAATATAGTATGCAGAGTTTCCACATCCATCTTAGACTCTGCCTTAAACTATGAGTGAAGAATGAACATGGGCACGGGACAAATCCTGGATAGCTCAGTGGTAAGAGCATTGGCGTACTAAGCCGATGGTCCTGGGTTCGATTCCCGTGTCCAGGTGTCATTTTTCAATTTTCAGAGTTAGAAAAGTATGGTTATGTTGGTCTAAGTCTTATTTGTATTGATGTCCCATTACTCCTTTGAGATCCAGCACTGGAAAAAGTGTCTGGACTACTTCAATCAAACTTGATTATATAGAAAGTTTTCTAAAATGCCTTTTGTATTATCTTAATTTTCCTTTTATAAAGGATTTTTTAATCAAGATGCTGACAATATCAATTTTTTTTAATGTGGTCCCCTTAGTCTTTTCAATTACCAATGTGGCACTTACTATCAAATGAGTTTGACATGAGAGGATTGTTTATTTATTTACAAAATATCAACATTACTTTATTAAACTTACCTGCCTTGAATTAATATGTTGAATTTACATTCATTACCGTTTCCCGCCTGTGGTCTGGGTCAGTTTTTTTTTCAAATCATATTTTTTCCACTACCAGCTTGCTAGGCCTGTCATAGCTACATATACCTTATAATCCAACTTAATACTAGAACAATTACAACATCCAGTCACTGTCAGTTAATTTGTCACTATGAAAGATTAAACCCACATTTCACCAATGATAAATTTTTGATCATGCCAGGAATTGAACCCGAGACCTTTAGCTCAGTAGACAGACATACTATTGACTGAGCTAAAGGTTTAAGATAATATGTTTAATATAGGTAGTAAAAAAATTAGCTATTTTCACAGCAACAAAAATAATAACTCGCCTAAGAAACAGGATGTTGGTCAGCCATGTTGCTTGAAATAAAAACGCAAATCTGAGTTTGAGAACACATGGCACACTTAAAAATTATATTCTAATGAATTATCGCTTATGCACAAAAATTCATCTACAACAACCACATTTCACCTTTCTTCGTAGCAAACCTAACTCTTGCGAATGAGACAATTATCTTTTATCATGTATGAAGAAATCTTTAACATCAATTAATGAAATGACCATGATATAAACTCCCTCAAGAATCCACCGAACTAGACCAATTAAAATTGCCATACATGTTAATTTACATCACAAATATAAAAGCCCAATATTAATTTTTAATTATTATTTAACTACCTTTTAAACCTTGATTCAAAGTTTCCAGACAAACTATATTTTAAAATTCCCTTACTTTTCCAGTTTTTTCCAGAGCCAATTGCAACTTGATGTAATAATATTACTCGACACATTTTGAACAGAAATTATGTCACACTATGAAAGGGTTCAAGGACATCAGTTTAAAGTGATGGGTTATTGGGTACGTTAACGCAATATAAGTTGGATTACACAAAGATCACCTTACATCAGTCGCCTACACTTTAAAATTGTTGTGAAACACATAATCTTAGTTTCATCTTTATATAATGTAATCAAATTCTTGCACATGCACATAACCATGACTCAACTTAAGCTAAAGACGCATGGTTGAGGGATGGAAAGATGACACGAAAATCACATATGTAGATTTTGAGAATCGCTCAACTGGGACAAACAAACAAATGTGTTAAAAAAAATTGTGGTGTTTATTAAATGGAAGAAATTTTTTATTTTAATTAGCAAATATGTAAAAATTCCAGAAATTTGATTAAATCCCCTGAATTTTCCCTGGCTAAGCATATTCCCTGACATTTCCAGATCGCTGGACAGTGGACACCTTGATGATTTATAGCCTATATTATATAATGGTTTTCACCCAATCTAACCAGTGTTCTCCTCAGCTCCTTTCAAATGGGTGCGCCGCCTTGATTTTACCAACCGCCCGGCTAAAACCAATGTTGGTTGAACAAACCATCAAATATTTCAAAGTATTACAATACCACCGACTGGCTTCTTAATAATGCTATCCGGTTAGTTAAATATTCATAGATGAAGATGTCATAGAAAGCTAAGAATCATAGGTCAACATTATAATACAAAGGATCATTGGTCAAGACAAAAGTTTGTCAATATAAATGTTAGTTTCTTATGTGATTTTAGTGAGCTGTTTTAATTGTATGATTATTCAAAATCAACAAACTTTATAAATCCAGAAGTATTATTTGATTTGCCATCTTGAGTCAGGTATATAATAATAATAGTTAATACAAATAATAATATAAGCATAATAGATATATAGGTCCTAGTGTAACAAAGCTAATACATTTTTTTTAATAAATATATTTTACATTATTATAAGTAATATTCCTGTCTAGTTATTTAAATTATGACAGTAGACAGGATTAAAAATAGATATAATAATCAAGTTCTAGTATTTGTGTGTTTCCAGGCAAACAAAGTGATAGGAAATTAACTAATGTGAGTAAAATCTTGTATATTTTGGTGTCAAACCAACCTGGGCAAAGTCTGCTCGGGCTCTGTTGTATGACCAGGGTGAGAAAGTACTTGATCCCATATTTTTATCCATAATACTGTTTCGCATGCTCTTTCCATCATGTTCACACTGAAAACCAAACACATAAGTAATCAAATATATTTATCAAATGAATCAATTAAATATTGTCAAATTAAAATTAGGCCTAGTTAAGACATTAAAGTTATTATCTATGTGAAATAAATAATAAATTTAGCTGTCATGGGAGGGGAAACAATATAAATATTTGGAGAAAATACATAATAAATGACATGAAATGACGCAATAATCATTGACATAACTGTACAGCCAGCTTGCTCGTTCCTGTCTGACAGCTGAGACCAAATATGTAAACCACCCACGTCACCTTTCTATATTTCAAACTACACCCGCCTGTAAGCCATTCTGAAGTCCGTAATGTAGTAATCCCGGTATGTTGTTAAAGGAATCTTACGAAAAAACCTTCAATCCGCTTACAATATTGAGTAAAGTAATATAATAGTAGTTTTTGTGTGGAAAGGGTGCAGTAAGGTCTACGTTCTATGTGGGATGTCTAGACAAAAACTGACACAAGAAAATAAATCACAACATATAAAATACTTTAACTACAAAACAAGTTTCGTCAAATCGAAAACACGTGTAATCTACATTTCCATGCGATATTTTGTTTGAATCCAATATATTACCTAATCCACGAACCTCAGACAGAGCCATTTAAAATTCACCTGCATAGTTCATGTTTCAACTTTCTTCTCGTTGGACGGTCTCTTTCAGGTGCAGAATGAATGGGCTATTTCGTTTAATGAACCTACCCCCTCTCATCAAATTTTAAAACTAATAAAGATAATTGTCTAAAATGTAACTAAATCAATAATTTTGGGTATTTTATAGAGATAACCGTCATGCAAAAATAATTATTTTTGACTATACATTCAAGTAAATGAAAAAATAAAATAAAAATTATGCATTTTCAGGGTATGCTGTTTGTTTGCTGAATGAAGAGGGAAAATGGCGCTTCATTCAAAAAAAAGTAGAGAAACCACAGATATTAATTTTGTGATTACAACTCAATTCTGAATAAAAATTATTTTTATGAATATCAAACTAAATTAATGTTTGAAATTGAACCAAAAGTATATATATATTTTCATTTAAAAGTTAAAGACATGAATGAGTTTATCACTGCAAATTAGTATCTTATTTTAGAACATAATCCAAATCTATTTTCGTGTATAAAGTAACAATACACTAAAGATATACTTATTTGAAATGAACACAAATTTTATTTTAACTCGCCTAACCCTGCAGCATTTATAATTTTTCATAACGGAATACACTTAATGATGAATGAAATATTGATATTAACCAAATCATATTTATAAAAACACTATATTTATCACTTACGTAAATATTTTGCGTTGGACCAAAGTATGTATACATTCCTTTTTGAAGAAACATTACAAACTATTTGATTTGAATTCGTTGACAACCCAAATAGACAGCTGACACAAAATTAACGAACTTTTTTTAAAATATCCAGTCAGATTGAACCAAATAATCTATCACTGCGCATCAAATTGTTTTAAATTAGCTAGTTTAAAAATTCGCGTTATAAATTATTGAATTTTATTCTGTGTTCTAACATCTCCATAAAATAGCACAGTTTAAATATCACACTTTAATACAGTGTAACTGAGAATACATGATAGTAGCAGAGTTATTAATTTTATTCAACAACAATATAATAATATATATTTTTTATATACAAATGATTTTCAACTGATATTTTGTATATTATTAAAACCATAGTTTGGCATAATTATTATTTGTTCGCGTCTCACCATTAATGTTAAGTTTAAAAATATTGTTTTTAATCTTAGAACATCTTAATGTTCAAAACTAGCCTCTACAATTAACTTGTATAATATTTTACTTATTTTAATTTAATTATTATGTATTTAATTTGATTTAATAGTAATAAAAAAAGTTGTGTTGTTTCAGTATCACAATAAGCTCATCTTTTACCACGTGAATCAGCTGATTAGTTATTTGTTATTATTTACCCGTACTTGTGTCGAACTTTATAAAATAATTTTTTTAAATAAGTAAGTAAAAATATTACCTTCACCACAAGATAATTGATCCATTTAGATTTCTACGAATAATTCCAAATAAATATGGATGATAATGGTGTTTGCAGTGGCGTACCATCAAAAACGCGAGCCTGTGTAAGTCTTGTTAATGGGCCGATAAATAATTTATTGTTTTTCACTAAAAGTGGACTCACTAAAAATCTTAAAACGCATACTACACAAGGCATGTATGAATAGTATTTTTGGGGAAGGCTTGAACATTTCCTTAACTATGGTTTTAGGTTTGAACCCTCTAGAGCGGAGGCCCACGATCATCCATCATCGCTCCACTATGAGTTTATATATATATATATATATCGAATGATAATTCTATTCTTAAAATCATTCGATTATGCCCATCACTAGCCGGCACTGCGAGAGCAACAGTGCTCTCTCTATCTGGCAGTCTCGCCTTCCTCCTCACCCCCTCCTATACGCGCATGCGCACAACAGTCATACACCACGTCGCTGGCACTGTGAAGCGCACAGTTCCATACAAAGATGTTTGTATCTTTTTCATAAACCGGGTGATAGCTACTGAAATACTGACATTAAGCTTAAGGAATATATATTGTACTACAAAAATAAAGAAAGAATTAAAGAAAAAAGGACTCATTATATTAAATGTTATCGATAATATTAAGTGGACATAGGGGGTGCTGCAGTTCCGCAGTGCCTATACACGAGCTGCCACTGATCAAGCCTTGCTAGATATGAATTTCTTTAATTATGACATCCACTTCCAGACAACTACGTTAAGATGGGCAAACTTATTGGTATTATTGGTAGAGTGACCATAAGGATTGTTTTTCGAGGTGATGTCTTTTAGTCCTACAGAACAGGGCCAGGCGATAGTACAACTATTGGTATTGGCTTTTAACCAAAGTGCTTTCAAAAGTACTTTTTTTATTGTGTTAGAAAAAATAGTATTTTGAATTGAATCGCACTAGCGCAAAGACCATCACCCTTGATTTTTTTTTTTTTTTTAGAAGTTTCATATAACAAGCGGCAATACGGCTATACTTGGTCACGAAGATGAAAAAAAAAGGAGATGAAGAGGGCTCAGAAGGGAATTTTCTTTTGATCAGTTAAACTACTATCATAGTTTGATCCTATTATAAGCTAGTAGTTTTATACCAAATAAAACAAAATTAAATATAATTATATTGAGGTAGTATAATTATTTTAAGGCTTATTCTAGCAGGAGGTTAACCCACTCTTGTACATTTCTTTGGAAGTCAAGAGTATTGGGTTGCCATCCTGCTGAGAATGGCATATAGCTCATATAGCTTGCGTCCTGTTGACGGTGCGACCGATGTACCTTTCTGGCTGGTGAAAATCGAGATCAGCAAGTTTGTGTGTGAGGATAACACATGCCTGTTGAATGTTGGAAGCCATGCTGAGTACATGTGTGGCAGTATCTAGCACGTCTGACGAAATGATTATATAAAATGTGATCTGGTGGTTCACCCCGCCGGAAGGTCGATCGAGGGTCGACAGAAAGGTTGCAAGACCGTTACCGTGCCTGCTCCCTCGACATGGGAGATCTAACCGGTGGCGCATGTAGTAGTTTAGCATCTGACTAGATTAATAAATATACCGTATCTTATTGGACTAACTCACCAGTCTCATTTACCATGAACCATCCATCCCAATCCCTACCGCTCGGGGTCCATCCTAGCCATGTAAGTCCCTACGGTGCCACGGTAGTGATGTAGTAGGGTTAGCTATCGGGCACCCAGATAAAACCAGTGACCTTACACAGTTTTGTCAGAAGTAGAGTAGGGACGTTACTATATATTCAACCCTACTACAGCCAGTGACCTTATACAGTTTTGTCAGAAGTAGAGTAGGAACGTTACTATATATTCAACCCTACTACAGACAGTGACCTTACACAGTTTTTGTCAGAAGTAGAGTAGGGACGTTACTATATATTCAACCCTACTACAGCCAGTGACCTTACACAGTTTTGTCAGAAGTAGAGTAGGAACGTTACTATATATTCAACCCTACTACAGCCAGTGACCTTACACAGTTTTGTCAGAAGTAAAGTAGGGACGTTACTAAAATATATATATATATATATATATATATATACTCTCCTTCTGACAAAACTGTGTAAGGTCACTGGTTTTATCTGGTTTCCCGGGAGCCAACCCTATTACAGCACTACCGTGTAGTATAAGGAGCATTCTGTTCGAAGACATTAGATAATCTCTGTATATATACAGAGATTTTCTAATGTCTGTCTAATGTGTATATATATATATATATATATATAGAGAGAGAGAGAGAGAGAGAGAGAGAGAGATTATCTAATGTCTTCGAACAGAATGCTCCTTATATTATTTGCCCGAATGTCGATAAGTTCATTCTGTACAGCAGAGCTCGAGTATTTAATGTGTTATATTTATGTAATTTTAATATTTAATTCCATTGCTGTTGATCAAGAAGAAGCGAAGTTGAAAGTAAAGAAAAATTTCGAGGGATTTTTGGCAGTAAAAAAGCAGGGAGCTGAATATTACGAATCTCTTTTTCGTGAACTTTTGCTTAATAGCAGCATCGATATTCAGCGATGTAGAGGTCAGAGATATGACGGGGCTGCAGTAATGAGTATAATGTGTAGTGGTGTTCAGAAGAGAATAAGTGACATAGTTTCAAACCAAGGTCGTAGTCGTGAGGGATTTGGGTTTTCAAACCTCTTGAAATTTAATGAACAAAATAAATATATATATAGTGTTAGAAAGTCACTGAAACTTATTCCGTAAATTTGGCGAGACTGGTTGTGGTGAAGGAGAGAGAGGACAGTGAGTGCGTGGAATTGCGAACGTGGATGAGAGGTGTGCGAGCGAGGGTCGTGTAATGAGGCTGTGTTGGGTCAACAAGTGTGCAATTATTAGACCATGTGAGGTACAATAAATCAGAAGTGGTATGAACACAAAATATATCCATTTCTTCGTTTAAATGCGTAACCAGTTTTCCTTGTGTTTAATCGCATAAAACACCTGACGCGTTATTTAAGTTTGTGATACACAATCGTAAAAGTCATTAAAGTTAAATGTCTTGGATTTAAATAGTAATATCAACGGGTTGCAATTGCTAATAAAAAAATAGACAAATTGTCAAGGATGGTGAGCGATAAAATAAGACTTGAAAACGCAGGTACTCCGTGGTCACCATCTTGCTAGCGTGGAAAACATTTACACACAAAATAAAAGCTATATATCACAATTTGTTCGTTTTCAAACACTCGTAGCTCAATATATATTTAACTTCAAATAACCTTTCAAAAATTAAATAAATCTAAAATGCAACAGCAAGACCAAAACTATTTGGAGGAAGGAGCCATGAAGAGGTAGTGGCAGAACATCAGATAGACTCACCATACCATACCATACCATAGTGTTATTGGTAAGAAAAGAAAAAGGGTAAATAGATTGGTCGTTGATTTTCGATGGCTAAACCAACAAACCATAACGGATAGATATCCATCACTACACAGTGATGAACAATTTGAAAAACTTTCTGGTAGCAAGGTGTTCACGGTACTTTACTTAGCCCATGGATATTTACCAATTCCTTTGACTGAGGAGGTGAAGGAGAAGACTGCATTTGTTACATTATAGGAAATAGGTCAATTTGAAATAATGGTATTTGGTTTTATTAACAGACCAGCTGAGTTCCAGCGTGTGATGAACCGTGCATTAGGTGAATTACGAATTACGAAATACGATAGCGATATGCTACTTGGATTACATCCTAATTCTCGCCAAACATTGGTCAGAAATGCTAAATAGATCAAGACTGGTCTTCGAAGTCTTGAAGAACTTCACCTTACATGCAAGCTAAGTAATTGCGAATTTGGGCAGAACACCATTGAATACTTGGGGTTTGTGATGTACTTAACATACTGTGTGAGCAAGAAAACTACAGATGTGGAAGCTGATTACCACTCAAGCAAGCTCAAATTAATGGTTATAGTATGGTCCATGAGCCGCTTGAGATAGTTCTTTTTACGTATTAAATTTACAGTGATGACCAATTGTCAAGCATTAGTTTACATGAATAGAAAGCGAACGACCAACCCACAGTTTGCTAGGTTGTACAATTTTATACAGGAATATTACTTTGAGGTAAAACATAGACCAGCTGAGAAGATGGCCTACGTGGAAACATTAGCCGTGCACCCAGGGCTATATAGTAAGGGCTGTCTCACTACGTCTCTGGAGGTGGTCCTATCTCATTCAAGACGTGACATCGCCGGCATGATGGAGCTCGAATAACACACAAAGAACGCTCAAAAGTTCCAAAACATAACTCACATTTTCTCGTAAACTACTTGAACAATCACAGTCATTTTTTCAGAATTTGTTAAAAAACCTTTTAAGACATGAGGAAATTATTAAAATTCCCAAATTCCAATTGGTTTGCTTTTAAAAAATTGTTTTCTAATGAAAGAACTATAATGAAGTTCTTATAGCAGACACATTTTCACTCTGTTGAAAAGTGTTTTCCTAATTGAAATAGATGGGTAGT
Organism: Timema douglasi; assembly: GCA_901482245.1. NCBI lineage: Eukaryota > Metazoa > Arthropoda > Insecta > Phasmatodea > Timematidae > Timema > Timema douglasi. The sequence continues at coordinate 89,986 of CABEEJ010000900.1, read as the reverse complement.
ATAAGCGTACGAAATGATTAGCATGAACTGAATTTTATTTAGATATAAGACTCATCTCTGTAGCATAAATACTTTGCTAAGTTTGACGTGTTTAGTTACGAGCTATTTTAGCGCACCTGGTTTTAAAAAGACTGAATGAGGCTTGTCAGAAAGACTGGTCCGTCACTAATATTTAAACTAGTGATATTAATCACTATACAAAGTAGTAAATAGAATTAATTCAAGCCAAACCTTGCTGAAATTTACAAGAACCACTAATAATATTGTTCATAATATAATAATAGTAATAATAACACATAAAAATAAGTATATAATGTAACAATATAACAAGACTTATTAGAACAAAAACAAATCACATGTTTTTGTTAACAGAATTATATAATACTATAATAGCACTACCATAAGCTGCCTACATGTATATATATACGCAAAACTAATACATAACACGTTATATACTATTTTAGTAGGCCTACATGCTATCAATATATCAGTTACTATACGAATATGTTGAACTCACTGAAAAACTTATTAATTTTAAATATACAATAATTTAAAAAAGGATATATTTATTCTCTATTGATATTATTCTAATCTTATTTACAAGAGCTACACCAGCAAGTGTGCTCGTGCCGCAATTTCAAATATAGAAACTGTGGCACCTTAAATTTGGCGATTTTAGACTATTAATTGCATGTCTGATATAAGTTCAAAGTCAAATATCTCAAAATTTCCAGAGGATCCAGGTTCCACGACTATGTAGGGTTGTTGTAGGTACCTAGTACTACCTACACCTTCAAGTGTGCTCGTGCCGCAATTTCAAATATAGAATCTGTGGCACCTTAAAATTGTCGATTTTAGCCGACTAATTGCATGTCTGATATAAGTTCAAAGCCAATGAGGGATAAAAACTGTTAATTTATTCGGGCAATTTCAAATATAGAAATTGTGGCACCTTAAACTAGGCGATTTTAGAGAACTATTTGTTGGTCAAATGTGAGTTTGAATATTGTATTTTCTTAAAGTTCCCAAAAGAACTACATTATCGTACCACAGACTGTGGCACTTTAAACTTGGCGATTTTAGAGGACTATTTGCATGTCTGATGTAAGTTAAAAGCCATTGAGGGTTGAAAAAAACATTTATTTTATTGGGGCAATTTCAAATATCAAACTGTGGCACATTAAACTTTACGATTTTAAAGAACAAGTTTCATGTCTGCTCATATCTGAATTTCTTTGGTTGAATTATTATGTTTGTGGCGGTATCTATGATGTAATTTATAACCAAATCTGCTTTCATGCGCTTACTATGATTCTTTTTGGAACTATATTATATTGTTAGTTTTATTAATTTTTCCAATGTTGGGTAAAAACGGTTAGTTTATTGTGAATGTGGAGCTTTTCAGCCCGCTTAACTAAATTACTCAATAATATCAATTTTGTTTTGTTTTCCCTCCTTTCATGGCTGTACTTCATTATTATGTTTTGTTTGAGCTTTAATCATATTGGTTGTTTACTTGGTATGATTATTTTCATTTTTTGCTTTTGCGTACTCACTTAATCTTATATTGGGTATGCGCTAACCCAAATTTGATTAATTGAAGCTTGGACACGTTTATTAACATCAATAGCTTTTCGTGAGTGATATTTATTATGAATGTTGTAGGTTATCACGTCCATCCAATAACCGTGCATTAAATATTTATCTATTATTGAGATGTCTCTTTAAAGAAAGCAATATTTTGAACTAAATTATATACCAGGCACGGCTATTCCAAGGAATACTAAATGGAGGTTAAAACCTTGGAAAACATGTTCTGGAAATGAAGACACATTAAGACATATTAAGAATAAAACAGTATTTTTTGATTTATTTTTATCAGCTTTAGCATCAATATGACGTAGTAAACGTGGTTGTCTAGTGTTATTATTATTATTAGCACCGCGTCTTACTACCCGTTCGGGTTATACGCACTTTACGCTAATGTGTAATGGTAGGGTGATTGTGAGATGAAACGAAGGACCTACAGTTTAACGTGGAATCCGAACCACGGTGGAGGCCTTGTCTAGTGTTATTCAAGCAACCCACACAATTATATAGGTAGGTATATGTAGGCAACAGTTATCTGCTTAAGTTCCCCTGAAATTAATTTAAAAAACAAACAAGCCTTCACACCTTTCAATATTTAAGGCACTCATATATTAGTCTGGTTCGTATTGGTTTGGCCCGTTCCAGAGAAAACCAGAAAAAATTACAGTTCCAGAGGTTTCCAGACAAATCCTGTCTCATGTTGTTTTGGGCTGTCCCAGAGAGAACCAGAACAAACCATATCCACAGAGTGTTCTGGACAAAGTCTGTTTCGTATTGGTTTGGATCATCCCAAAGAGAACCAGACTAAACTGCAAACCTAGAGAGTTCCAGACAAAGTATGATCCGTATTGGTTTGGCCCGTCTCAGAACCTGAAAAAACTACAATTCAAGACAAATCCTGGTTTGTATAAATTTTGTGGCCTGTCCCAGATAAAACCAGAAAAAACTAGTCCCAGAGTTTACCAGATAAAGTCTGGTTTGTATTGTTTAGTTCAGTACCTAAGAGAACCCTACCAACCCACAGACCCAGAGTGTTCCAGACACAGTCTTCTTCGTATTAGTTTGTTCCATCCCAAAGAGAACCAAACTAAACCACAGTACCAAAATGTTTTAGACAAAATCTGGTTTGCATTGGTTTCTTCTGTCCCAAATAGAACCAAACCAAATCATAGTCCCAGAGTTTTCCAGACCAAGTCTGGTTTTATTGATTTGGCCCGTCTCAGAGCAAACTAGAAAAAAAACACCATAATCTGAGATTGTTTCAAACAAAGTAAGGTTTGCACTGGTTTGTTCTGTGACAGTGATAATCAGAAAAAACCACAGTTCCAGAGTGTTCCAGACAAAGACTAGTTTGCATTGGCCTTTTCCATCCCAAAGAAAATCAGGCTAAGCCACACACCCAAAGTGATTCATATAAAGTCTGGTTCATATAGGTTTGGCCCATCCCAAAAAGAACCAGACCAAACCAAAGCCTCGAAGTGTTCCAGACAAAGTCTGGCTCGCATTGGCTTGGACCATCTTAAAGAGAACCAGACCAAACCACACACCCTGAGTATACCAGACAATATCTGGTTTGCATTGGTTTGGCCCATTTTAAAGAGAACCATACATACCAAACCACATAGCCGGAATGTTCCAGGCAAATACTATTTTGTTCTGTAAAAAGAACCCGGAAAAAACCACATAACTGGAGCATTCCAGACTAAGTCTGGTACCCTTTGGTTTGGCCCATCCCAAAGAGAACCATACAAAATACATGGATTGTTCAGGACAAAATCTGGTTTGCGTTGGTTAGTCCAGTCCCAAAGAAAAATAGACCAAACCACATAGCTGGAGTGTTCCAGACAAAGTTTGGTTTGTATTTGTTTGTTCTGTCCTGTAATAAGCCAGACCAAATCACAGATCAAGAGTGTTCCAAACAAAGTCTGGTTTGCATTGGTTTGTTCTGTCACAAGGAAAACCAGAGATAAGCATAGACACAGTACGTTCCAGACCCGGTTTGGATAGCAATGGTTTTGCATATACCATCAAGAAGCTGATCAAACCACAGACACAAAGTGTTCCAGAAAATGTCTGGTTCCCACTGGTATACTCTGTCCCTGAGAGAACCTGACAAATCCATAACAACCCCCACATGAGTAAGGGTCTGGATTTCCTTGGACCTTAAGGCTGTGCCTACCCATAAATGGACGATTCTGAACAATTTTTTTTTTTAATATTTAAAATTCAATATTGTTATTTTTTATTTATTTTAGTAACATATCTGGGCATCTTTCATAATTCCTATGGAATTTTCAAACCATGCTAATAATAATTATTGAAATATTTTTGTTAAAATGTTTCTATTTCAATGCATTTTAAATGGAAAAACAAAAATTATTGACCGATTTATTTATTTTCTTTGTAAAATTAAGCTAAAGTGTTTGTTTATAACACATCATTTAATGAATAATTTAGTCTTCTTTTCAGCTATGTTTTTAAATTTGGGCTGGTTTCAATAATCACGATGATATTGAGATCTAACAACTGCGAAGTCGACACACTAGTCAAAATACATAGTTTTAAATACAACTTTTCCTTCTACAAATAGTTATCTTAGTTGATAATAGGTGCCGCTAGTATGATCGTTACCCATTTACAAGCTAATATCATTTTGCAAGCATTGGCTAACCTGTTGTATCGGAATTCAGGTGGCAATGGAGGGTGAAGCTAATCTCTGTGGCCTTCTTGAGTCAAAGAAACATTAATACCATGCACATTGGGATAAGAAGGGCCAATGTCCAATTATGAAAATTTGAGTGATTAAATATAAACATCTTAATATATTAAGTAACTAAAATAATCACAAAATCTTAACTGCTGTGTGAATAAAGATAGTTGGTCCCTACTTACTTCAATGAGAGTATTACTAGATAGTGATACATTATTTTCAAATAAAAAACCACATTCTTCTCCATATACAAAGTTTTATGACATTAGCCCTTATTTATCTGAGGCAGTAAAACATGTAAAATTCTTCACTAGTATCCTAGATTCTTTACAGTTTTCTCATTCTTGAACATTGCACATTGTAATAATAAGTGTTAATATTCAGAGTATTATGAAAACTACTGTACATTGAATTTTTATTCCACTATTATAATAAATAAAAAATAAAGATTCCTGCTCATATCAAACATAGCTTTCTAAATGTAATTTGGAGATGTTCTCAGTATATTTTTATCTGCTATATTTATCTACGGTCTAAGATTTGACTCTCATTGAATTTTGGAATAAGTTATTTTTCAAAAAATTAATGAACAAAGTTTTTGGTAGTCAAAGTGTGAACTTGTTGATTTTATTTAATTAGCTTGTTAAATGTGATTACTTTTAATTTGAATCTGTTGCATTCTCACAGTTTGCACGCTTGTTTTGGAATAAATGTATCAAATCCCGACAATAAGTAGCCACGGTGATTACTTTTTATATAATTAACAATATGTAACTTTTTTGTTTTCGAAGAAGATCCAATATATTGTATACATTTTGAGGTGGAAAAGTATTTACACAATATTATTTTATAGCCTTGTGAATAACAAGTTTGTGAAGCATGGGTCGATGGAAGAAAGGGCAGGGCGCACAAAGAAACTCAAATATATAATTGATTAGAATCAAACTAGTAAACTTACTAAAGCTGATTAATTTACGCACTCAGTGCTCAGTCATAGCGCTTTAGCAATCTTGACCAGCACATGGAGCCGATGATAAGGAAAATATAATCATTAAAGTTAATGAGCTTTTGTGTTCCCAATGCCACAAAGTAAGTAAGTAGTTGATACCCGACCACCTCTGTGGTATAGTAGTAAGATTTACTGGCTTCAGATCCCGAAGTCCCGGGTTCGATCCCCAGTGCTTCCAATTCTGTCTGAGAAGCAGTGGGTCTGAAACGGAACCAAAATCAACCTTGTGAGGACAAATGAGGAGCTACTTGAATGAATAAGTAGCGTTTAAGTCTAGAAAACTGAGATAGAAGGCTGGAGAGCTCGTTGTGATGACTACGTGGCACTGTCAGCCCAAAAATGTTGACACTATCTTCACCAACATATGGCAGCCTCTCAATTGGTATATCCTGCTTGCAGGCTGACACTATGGAGATATTACTAAAATTAAAATCTACCAATAGGATGAAAAACTATTCCCAAAAACATTTATTTTTGGAAAATTGTGTAAATCCTATAAATGTTTGAAAACTGTAAACACCTTATTAAATAACAGATATCCACTTCAGTGGTCTATGGCGTCACTCCAGTGTTAAATTGGCCTGCTAATAGCGGAGCGCTTGGGGTTCAAATCCTGGTTGGGCCTACTGAGGGTGGTTTTTCCTAACTAACAAAAGAGTGTTTTTTGGTTTTCTCTTTTAGGAAGTAGCGTTGCGCGTTTCACACTCCTCCCTGATGAGTTCCGATAGAATGAAACCTAGGTCGAGGGATTGGGCGGTGACGATCTATTTTCTTTAAGAGACATCCATTACCTCTTTGTCCATTGGCAGCAGTGTAAAGTGTGAACTGTGTTCTTCTTTTCATTGTAAAGGCCATACTGTGTTTGTCCCCCTTTTATATGTTTCTATCCACCTTTCCTGTACCTTCTTCCAAATATAATACTGTGGAAATTAAGTCAGCCTAAGGAAGGGTTTCAGTAACTGATAAAAGTCACGCTTGAGAGGTTAGATACGCTAAAATTATAATATTAAATAATGAGTTACACATCATAAAAAAATTATTTTTGTACCCTGGCAGTCAAGAGGTAAGGTGTCGGACTTCTGTGCTGGGGGTCTAGGGTTAAATCCCCGGTCCTGGCACAGATTTGTTTGATTGCCAAACCCTTCCTTCACCTCTGACAAGACGTTTGTTAATTACAACTTGTTAATATGTGGAATACCAGGCCTCCACCGTGGTTCGGATCCCACGTTAAACTGTAGGTCCTCCATTTCATCTAACAACCAACCTACCATCATTGCACATTAGCGTAAGTGCGTATAACCCAAATGGGTAGTAAGACGCGGTGCTAATAATAATAATTTTAACGTGTTCATGCAACAATATTTCACCTTGTCCAAGTTAAGCTGTAAAGAGCACCATTTGTTGTGGTGATAAAATATATATCTTCAGTCCTCAAAGTTAACACATTTGTTACGATATATTTTATCCAAGGGTGTGATTATAGGCAACACAAAGGTCTTAAAAAGGCTGCTTTTGGAGGGTAGAGTGTGGCTTATTCCCCCAATAGTCATAATTAATAAACATTTACTTTACCTCACAAGAATGGTTATTAAAAATATGAGTATATCAATATGTTTTAGGTGGATTGTGGGATTTTCATCGGCTTAAAACCTTATTGATTTTTTTTCTTTCACGTTTGGTTTTAATTTAGTGAATCAAATAATATAAAATTCAAATCGATATAGATATTATCGAAGCTAGGCAGACCCCTAGCTAGAAAACCTAATGATCAAAAATCTTGAATTTTAGAGTTAATCTCATATTTAGCTTAGCTAATTAAATCTACTCTTTGGGCCAGTTTCTTAGTCAAATTTAGTACCCCTCAAGTGCGGCGCTACACTAAGTTCATGACGACACCTACCTAAACCAGAATGGAATGGACCAGTTTCCTATGCGAGAACGGCCCATTCTATTCGAGTTTAGGTAGGTGTCGTCATGTACTTAGTGTAGCGCCGCACTTGAGGCATACTAAATTTGACTATGAAACTGGCCCTTAGTTTATCTGTAATCACAAACAATTTTTTTTTTCAAGTTTACTTAACAATCTTCTAGCTTTCAAAGTATAATTATTAACATAGAAGGCAGTGAGAAGGGTGTTGCTAACAAAGGGGACAAAAATTATATGACCCTTTGCATGGAAAACTAGGTACTGTATTACCTTTCTCTTTGTTCACTGGCACCTATGTAAAGCATAAATATAATGTTTCATTGTGCAATTGCTATTTACTCTTGTGAATGTTTTACTCTACAAAAACAGTTATTACCTAGAGAAAGATGAGATTTATTTTAAATCATGGGGTGACTTGGTGGTCTAGGGGTAAGGTGTCAGACTTCTATGCTGGCGTCCGGGGTTCAATCCTCGGTCCCGGCAAAGATTTATTTGATTGCCAAACCCTTCCTTCACCTCTGACAAGACATCTTGTGAATGGGAGGAATGCCAGGCCTCCACCGTGGTTCGGATTCCACGTTAAACTGTAGGTCCTCCATTTCATCTCACAATCACCCTACCATTACACATTAGCGTAAGTGCGTATAACCAGAACAGGTAGTAAGACGCGGTGCTAATAATAATAATATTTTAAATCATACCAACCTTGGATGTAACCTGGAAGGATGATGAAGAGGCACTGCGGAAAACTAAGGGAGGGAAAGAACCAGGAGTGGGTGAGGTCAGTGTGGAGATGCAGAGGTCATCAGGGGTAGTTGGACTACAGTGACTGTTCCGAGTATTGAAGAGAGTACGGAAGGAGGGGCTGATTGTCCCTATATTTAAAAAGGGGGATAGGAAGAAGTGTGGGAATTATAGGCGAGTGACACTTGTGTGCCATTGTGCAAAGATATATGAGAAAGTGCTAGAAAGGAGGATTGAGGAAGGAGGATGGCTTCCGACCTAGTAGGTTCACAGTAGACTTAATATTTGCCACGAAGCAGTTCCAGAAACACCATTAAGAGTTTGGGAAGGATCTGCTGATGACTTTTCTGGATATGGAAAAAGCTTTTGACAGTGTGTGCAAAAATAAGGTGTGGGAAGCATTGAAAAATAAAGGGGTGGAAGATGGAATAGTGGCCGGATTGATTTGAGTTTAGGAATAGCTTGGAACAGGTAAGCACGCTCTCGCCAGTGTTGTTTGTGGTAGAAATGGATGTAACGATGAGAGAGGTGTTAGGAATAGTAGGGGGAGGAAACAAAATAAATGGTGTTTTCAGACAACTTGATGGTGTGGGGAAACAAGGAGTTCAGGTACAGTTGGATGTATGGAATGAGTTGGTAGTACAATATGGAATGAAGTTTAATGTAAGGAAGAGCAAATTGGTGATTACAACACAGAAGGAAAATAGGCACACAAGGGGATTAAAATTAGGAGGGAGAACAACTTAAGAAAGCGGAAGGCTTCAAGTACTTGGAAAATGTGGTAGAGGAAAGAGAAGAAAACAAGAGAGAATTTGGGAAGAAAGGGAGGTAAGTGGAGGACTTTCACAAAAGCGTCACAAGTCTGGGCGGGGGTAGAAATGTGTTTCTGAAGTACACAAGAGTGATGTAGGAATGGGGAAAAAGTAGGATACAGGCATGTGTAATGCAATTTATGAGAAGTAGGCTGGTGGTGACAAGGATGGACAGGTGAGTGAGAACCCCTGTAGGATAGGATAGAGAAGGTGAGATTGAGGTAGTATGGACTTGTGAAGAGGAACGTGGAGAGGAGAGGTGGTGGGAGGATGGAAAGACTTATGTTCGAGACAAACCTTGCCAGTGGCAGGAAACTGTCCATGATGATTATGATGACCAACCTTTTTAGACATCAAGGTAAGCCTCTTTCAAAGTCTTAAAAAAATTAGGTAGTCTATTTTTTTCAAATGAGGTAATGTGCTAAGTTAGACAAAACTAATAAAATTGTCTCAAAATGACTTATTTGTTCGAATCAAATTTTCTTTTCAAAAGTTATTTAAACTCAATTGAAAGCGACTTGACGAACTCTCATTTGGTAAATGTTACATAATCATTCCTATACTAATTGATGTTTATTTTTCACTGTGTCTTAGCACCAGCTCGGGTTAAATTCTTACATTAATGATGCTAGTGGGATAGGGTAGAGGAAGGTAGAGTATGAGGAGAACTCCACTCACTTTTGTGGGGAGGGAATATTATTATTATTATTATTATTATTATTATTATTAGCACCGCGTCTTACTACCCGTTCGGGTTATACGCACTTACGCTAATGTGTGATGGTAGGGTGATTGTGAGATGAAATGAAGGACCTACAGTTTAACGTGGAATCCGAACCACGGTGGAGGCCTGGCATTCCCCACATTCACAAGATGTCTTGTCAGAGGTGAAGGAAGGGTTTGGTAATCAGATAAATCTTTGCCGGGACCGAGGATTGAACCCCGGCCGCCAGCATAGAAGTCTGATACCTTACCCCTAGACCACCAGGTCACCGACGAGGGAATGTTCGACACATTTAACAAAAACTACCCTCAGTACACCCAACCAAGATTCAAACAACAATCTTCTTGTCATCGGCCATCTAGTCTAACGCAAGATTGACACATTAAACCACGTGACCATCGATGAGGGTCTTGCCTATTTCTCAGTATTGTGTTACTAATATCAGATAATTTTAACAATGTTTATTTTATGGAACAAGACAATTTCTTAACAACTTCCTTAAAAAAAAACACGTCATGAAATGTGGTAGCATCTTTGTTTCTATCAAAAAAAGCATCATAATAAGGATGTTAAGAATCAGGTTTGGATTGGACAATAGGAGTTTACAGCACACTGGAAACATTAAAACAAAGGAGCCATATTAACATATTTTAATAACAGTTTTATTATAATATTTATTTCACAGTAGATATCATAAATATAAAGTTTATCTGGAAAATGTTATGATACATAATATGTTAAATATTGTTTTAAATTACACGAGTTATTTACATCTCTCTAAGGAAAACTTTGATTGGGCACAGCCATTACCTCTTTGTCTGACGGCAGAAATGGTGAGAGTGAACTGTGTTCTTCTTTTCATTGTAAGAGCCATATTGTGTTCGTCCCTTTTATATGTTTCTATCCAACTTTCCTATATATTCTTTCAAATATGATACAAGTTTTTACAAAACTCCTTTATGTAAAGTATTTTACATGATTACAAATCAGATTAGCAGAACATTTTAAATTGCACCTATTAAATATAGTAATCTTTGTCTTTGTACTATACAAATAGATGGGAGAAGAAAAGAATTAAATAATCTTATATTTATAAAAATATAATTAAATAACATACCATAGTTATCAGAATCTATGACATACTCAATTTAAGGCTGTCATGTGAGGTATTTACTTTAAGTGGCATTAAATATAAATATATAATATATATATAAATAAGTGGTTATATTATAATATAATATAGAAAACTTAAGTTTCTTGTTCAGTGAAAAAATGAGGGATCGAACTAAAGTATTATCCATTATTTTCTTCTTTTTTTACAAGTTTATTGAATCTATTGATAGTCCACATTTAATATTTTCTCGTCAGTATTATTGCAAGACATATATTTTTATTAGTACATTAATAATTTAAACCATGAGTTATAAAAAGTGTTAGCTAAATGAGCACCCTGCTGAGATTCAAACAGAGACCTCTCCATTAAACCATTTTATTGCAAGCCTAACATCTTAAGCCATGCGACCACAATTGTGGATCACAAGTAAAAAAAAAGGGATGTAAACGACTATAAAATATAAATTCTTTTATGACACAAAACCTTAATTGGTTTTCTGGCCTAAAATTCAATAAAAGGAATATGTGAAACAAATAAATAAAAAATGATTCCATTAATTTTAACCAATCAGTTAAAGCAAAGTAGTATCTCAAATAGGAAAATCATATCCCTCTGATGATAAAGTTTCAGAGTTTCATTGTAAAAAGAAATAGGCTAGATAACTACACCTTTTAAACATCTAGTGCCAATTTTTTTGTTAGTGTATTTATGTGTTTTATAATTTAAGACTTAGATATATTGCTTAAAAATCTATAGAAAGAGTTGAATGATTATTATTATATTTAGCACCGCGTCTTACTACCCGTTCAGGTTATAGGCACTTACGCTAATGTGTAATGGTAGGGTGATTGTGAGATAAAATGGAGGACCTACAGCTTAACGTGAAATCCGAACTAAATACAATCAAATTAATAGCCACAAATAATGGTTATTCTCATTCAAATATCTACAAAATCCTAAATAAACAAATAAACATTATCAGATCCAATAACTTCTCAACTACACTTTGTCATGAAAACCCAAGTATCTCTAATCAAAAACTAAAATGGATAAAATTCAACTATACTGGTCCTGAAACTCATTGTATCACCAACATTGTCCCAACATAGCTTTCTCCACCAATAACACAATCAAGAAAAACCTTAGTAACAACAATTTAAATAAAAATGATAAATACAATAACAATGGAATTTACAAACTCATTTATGAATGCGACAGTATATACATTGGATAGCTTCAAGGTTTGTTATAAAGAGCACATTTCTGATTTTAAATATAACAGAATCAAATCAAAATTCGCAGACCATTTAAAAAACACCAATCATCAACCCAAACCAATTGACCAGTGTATGAAACCCCTTCACCTATCTTATAAAGGTACAAAACTAAACACAGCTGAAATTTTCTTCATTCAAGCAGCTTATTAAAAAATAAATCAATTCTTAACGAACAATTACAATTCTCGTCAACACATTAAAGCATCTACCTAAAACCATTAAAATCCTGTAACCTTATTTATCCTGCTCTACCTTCAATCGTAGGATATGACCCGTCTGAGCCGGAGTCAAGAAGATTAGTTCCTTTCCATCCAGCACCTTAATGCTATCTATATTTGATTCCATAGATCACTAAACACAGCAACTGATTTTTATAGATGTTTCTCTACCTAACACTACTCTATCATGGTCTTCTAACACTTTAACTTGTATAGCCCACTTATCATTAGTCTTTTGTTTCTACACACATTAGTTTCTCGAAACCCCACCCAAATCAGTCAACATCTCACCGTCATGCCAACACTTTTGTGTCTTTCCCAACGACTTATGTATGTTTGTTTGGTAATTATTATTCCTTTTACGTATTTATTAGCAGACAACAGTATTTCTCATCTATTGTAACTCTCTAATATTATTATATTTTCATGCTTCTTTAAATTCGTTTTACAGTTATCATGATTATGACACCTATGTGTTGAAACATGTCAGATTGAGTATTCCAGTGTCTTTTAATGTTGGAAATGCAAAAAGGAGTAACTGGACAAGAAATATCAGATAAGACTTAGAATATTACAAAATTCTCCTCATCAATTATATTTGTTTCAAATTGGTTAACCTAAAAATTAAAATTTTGTACTTGTCAACTCTATTACCTATCTATACTTTAACCTAAACCTTGTTTCATTAAATATTCATAATTTAAAGTCATATAATAATACTCAATCAATTAATTGTAATCTTTTTGCAGATGTTAACATTTTAACCCAAAAACTTTTGTAATTTGAATTCTGAACTTACATGAACTAAACATTGTATTGTCTAATCTCTATTTGTAAGGTTTAAAACATTTTTAGTGTGTTTCGTGTATTTTAGACTTACCATCACCTGATATAATGCTTAATTGATGATGAATTATTTAATAAATGTGTAATGTTCATTATTTGACAATATGTTATCACCATAAATTAACCTAGTTATACATTTTGATCGGCAATTTTATTTTTTATATATACTAACTTAACCGAATTTATCAATCAACTCTTTTTATATATTTTTAAGCAATATATCTAAGTCTTAAATTATAAATCAAATCCACTCCTTACTTTCAACTTGTTTAGAATGTTTTCTAAAATGGTTTTTATGTGTTGCTTGAGATAAGGGAATATTCTTGAAAATTCTTAATCACGTGTGTGTGTGAATAAATAAAGATACATTTAAATGTTTCTATTAATGGTTTATCTAACTAAAAAACACAAATTAAGGTGTTATATGGCTTGAATAAAAAATTACCGGGACCATAGGCTGGAAACAGTAATGGATGTAAAGTGAAGTATGCTAACTTATAAATTATTTTTTTAAGAAGAATTGTTTATTTCCATTCGATAAATATAATCCTACTAAACATCCCTCATGTTTTGTTGCAAGAATGTCTTTTATAGAAATTTATAGAAATACTTATATTAAACATAAAATCTGCAATGAAAACAAAAATGTCCTGATTTAGATATAATCATCTTGCAGCAAACTGAATGAGAAGGTATTACCTACCCAATCTGTAAGATTAGGATGCATTGTGGCAAATAAGTTCATTTTCAAATTAATTTTTAGTTTAATCCTAAAAAATTACTAAACATGATTGTATTATTTTACTTTACTAAGGTGGCCTGGTGGTCTAGGGGTAAGATGTCAGACTTATATGCTGGCGGCCGGGGTTCAATCCTCGGTCCCGGCAAAGATTTATCTGATTGCCAAACCCTTCCTTCACCTCTGACAAGACGTGTATTAATCACAACTTGTGAATGTGGGGAATGCCAGGTCTCCACCGTGGTTCGGATTCCACGTTAAACTGTAGGTCTTACATTTCATCCCATAATCACCCTACCATTACACATTAGCGTAAGTGTGTATAACCCGAACAGGTAGTAAGACGCGGTGCTAATAATAATACTTTCCTAAGAAGAGATTTAAAAATAAAATTTTCGTTTTTAGACTAGAGATAAATAGAATTAACATATCTTAATAGATAACTCAATTGCATTTTTTCCCCTTTCAACACTAAACTTTTACACTTTACTATATTTGTCTTAGACTTAAAGAGGGATTACTATATCGTAAATATTTCTTATATTCAATTTCTCTTCATTTATTTCAAACCACATGATTTTAAGACTTTTTGATGGTATTCTCATGTGATAAACGGAACTACTTACTTATTCTATGACATTAGGAATTTGAACATTCATTGCTTCACTAAAAAAGTACACCACCTCTCGCAATCTTGAGTTAGCTCTATCCATTCCACCTCATTACAACCTATCTCTATCCTCCCATCTGAATCTAGGTCTTCCCAATGGTTTCTCCCCATTGGATTTGCCAGTCAGTACCTACATTCTTTTATTCGCGCTGCATGTCCTGCCCACCATAATCTGCGAGATTTGATTATCCTAACAATTTAAAGGGTATGTAGCTTATTGTCAACTAAACTAACATTTTGGCTTTCCACTTCCCCCGACTAAGGCCAAACCTAGTCTAAGTTTTCCTTGTTTTACTGCATGAATATTTGAACAAGAATATTAACTTTCTTTCCTTTACAATTCCCAACCAATTTTGTAATTTAGATTGGACTGTGCCAAAATTTTTAAAACAAGTGTTCAAGATTAGCTATTGTTGCTAAAGCTGTCAACAACTGTTCATACAAATCTAACCAGCTCTTATTAAATTTTGCTCAATCAAACCATGAAGCATATGCTGTTTCCACCAAGTCAATTGAGGGGTGGTACGAAACTGCACACACAACAAATATGAGAGAAAGGGCATTTTGGCTGTTGAAAGTGGGATAAAACTACTACTGATAGAATTCAGATGCTCCAAGACTAGTTCTTTTTGTTTTTCAATTTAATTTCATGGACGGAATCTATGATGAAATAAGTTCACCAACATGACCTAATGCCATATTCTTACGTTTTAAAAAATATGTCAGTATACTGTCTGGTTAATTTTTTTAGGTTATTTATATAACTTTTCCCACACTTCTACCGCAAATATCTTTAAACATTTTGTAAATTATTTTGCATGGTATATATTGTGATATATCAACAGATAAATACCATGGTATATATATCTGTTGATAATATGTATGAAAAAAGTGCATTGAGCAAAAACATTTAGTAATGAATAAAATGATAAAGTATTAGGAAAAAAGTAGAACACAAATAAAAGAAAAGACACTAACACAAATTTACACACACTTAAATATTTCGATGCTATTAAAGCACCTTCCTCAGGAAGTATTAGTAATTAGTCTAATTACTAATACTTCCTGAGGAAGGTGCTTTAATAGCATCGAAATATTGAAGTGTGTGTAAATTTGTGTTAATGTCTTTTCTTTTATATCTGTTGATAAATATCCTCAAACATTGGCACGGGGATAAGTATGGTTTATTTCTACCACTGGAAGTGTTGTATTTAAACAAATTAAAAGTATTTGTAATATGATCTGTATTAATAGATAAAAACTAGGAAATATCGCTATATCCAAGTCCTCAACAATATTCAAATGAGTTACAAAAGTTAGCTCTGTAAATGTATACGTCCATTAAACAACCTTATACTAAAATAATTCAAAGCCCTTGTTGAAGTAGTATTATAGCACAGTCTCTAGATAAGATTTAAAAAAACAGTTAAAGCACCTAAAATAAGGTACAATGTTTTAAAACCATGTTCCAAGTTAGTTTTTACAAATTATCTTTCAAATGCAACAACTTTACTGTGCTCCAAATGTGAGCAAATAAGAATATAACTAACAATTATAATAGTTAATATTGATATGCCTTGTGGCCCTGGAACTGTATTGTACCAATCATCCAAATAGTCATGGCTCTTTAAATATAAGCAAGATAACCAGCACAGCACCCTTACCTGGGTAATGCTAATTCAACATTACCCAAAAGTAGGATAGTCTACTTACTTTTTCCAATTATCTAGACAAGTTCTCTATTCCAAATAATCTATTGATTTTTTTATAATAAAGGAAAGTGATATAACTAAAGAAAAAGGAAAAATAAACTATTAATGAGTAAATTTGATGAAGAAAGCCCACCTAGGGAAAGAGGAAAAATGTGGGAAGAGTCCAATACACAAAGGTGACATCTTCTTCCTTCTGTCTTTTATAGCAGAAGTAGTCACACACACATTTTAACACAAATATCATAATATTTCAGCATTGTTGCCTTTATCCATTGTGATTGATAAAGGCAACAATGCCGAAATATTCTATTTGTGTTAAAATGTGTGTGTGACTACTTCTACTATAGTAGACAGAAGAAAGGAAGAAGCTGTCACCTTTGTGCATTGAATTCTTCCCATATTTTTCCTCTTTCCCTAAGTGGGCTTTCTTCATCAAATTTACTCTTAGTAGTTTTATTTTTCCTTTTTCTTTAGTTTTATCACTTTCCTTTATTATAAAATTATCTAGCCATTGGGCCACCTCATTTTTAAACAAATAATCTATTGAGAGAGAAGCACTATATTAATTTACTGGAGGCCTTTACAGATTGTGTACATTTTTACATGTGTCATAAAAAAAACATTATTTTTTCTCTAATATATAAACACAGCAACACTTTCCATCTACCATTTGTGGTTTAGAAATTAAAGTTTGTGATTTCAGGCACTTTATAGTTGACAGCTGTAGAAGCGTAGAACAAAATGTATGCAGCACCGGTCCTAACATCGTTAGTTGACAATTCACTGACTTCCTGGTCATCAAATTTATACCATTGACCATACCTGAAAAAACACTTTGATCACTACAAAAATGTATGTAGTGATGCATTTGACTCACGTTTTTTTTAAGGAAGCATCCATGACAATAAGTTGAAAGAAAGAAAAATTACAAAGATACATTATAATGATGAATTTGGATTAAAAATAAATTCAGTGAAACAAAAAATCAAAAGGAAGAAACATAAATACTCTAAATATGTTTTTTTATTTCCATTTTTATGAAGTTTCATTGCATGGGTCCCTTTATTTATGAAAGTTATTCAATAGAACAAAACCTAGATTGGAAGATTAAAAGTTGTGACCTATTTTCTTTAGAAGCAACTATCTACCTCTTTGTCCAGTGAGAGAAGTGTATATTCCATTCATGGTAGGAATTGACTTCTGAAAGGCTCTTTTTCCCTACCATAAATCTACTATATAGTAGGATATTGGTAGGAAAAAAGACCTTTAAGAGAGTAATTCCTACTGTGAATGGAAAATAGAGTGTGAAGTGTGTTTTAAACTGGTAAAAACCATATTGTGTTAGTCCTTACTTGTCCCTATCCCTCTTTACTGTATTTTCTTAAATGAATACCGTATCTTTATCTAATTACTATGATATAATAAATGGATAGGCTCTTTATGCCAAACAAATATAACGTTCCAATTATTTACAGTAGAATATATATACATAATATAATAGTATATATATATATTCTTAATTTATTCAACTTACACATTATTTCTACAATAGGCCGTGTAGTGGCCTCCCTCCATGGTTCCGTAGTGATTGCTCACGCCATACAGATTATACTGGCTATAGCGCTGGTCAGAGTATGCCGTAAAGCTGCCCATGTCAAGCGATGTCAAAGGGAAGTCAACAAAATTCTGCTTCTTTCTACTCCAACCATCATGATGGAACCTAAAATCAATGCAATACAATTTAAAAGAAAGCATGTAACTTCCAGGAGAAGAGGGACTTACAACTAGATATTTCAATTTCTGCCTCCATGCCAATAGTTTAATGATCAATTAATGATTTTTTTCCCATCCTTATCTTAAAATATGAAAGCCTTACTTCAAAAAGTCGGAAAAAAAAAATTGTTAATAAAAAAACCTTTAATATGCCATCTGTTAAAAATAATAAAAGAACAAAATTACAAAAGAAAGTACCAAATTATATGATAACAGATGACTTGAAAAGGGTAATATTTATTATTTATAACTTATTATTATTATTATGTCTTACTACCCATTCGGGTTATACGCACTTACGCTAATGTGTAATGGTAGGGTGTATTGTGAGATGAAATGAAGGACCTACAGTTTAACGTGGAATCCGAACTACGGTGGAGGCCTGGCATTCCTCACATTCACAAGTTGTCTCGTCAGAGGTGAAGGAAGGGTTTGGTAATCAGATAAATCTGTGCCAAAACCGAGGATCGAACCCCAGCCGCCAGCATATATAATATTAATAACCACACTGTATAATATAAAATGTTTTTTAAGTCAATTTATCTCTTCCTATAATTTAATTTTCATAGAAGTGTCGGGCGGAAGGAAGACCAGTCAAATTAGCACATTCAGACCCTGAGCTAGAGAGAGTACACTCCCCACCTGAGTTTACTTGGACGACAGTAAAAAAGTTAATAGAAACGATCTATAATGTATCCCTACGCCAACAGCTGACATCTGTCACTTTGGGTAACTGTAATGAAAAGATATGGTTATGTATGAATGTGATAGTTAACCACAGTAATTTAGGCCAATATTATTTATATTTATTTGAGGTTGACACAAAGCTTATTTATCGTTTTATTCCACCTAAAAAATTCTTATTCACAGCAATTTTACAAAATGTCTAACAAATGTAGGTTCAAAATGGCGACCAACGAATTTGAACCATGTGATTTATCATGAGACGAACAAGTATTTTCTCTTTTCCAAGTAAATACCATGCCTGTATTAAAAAATATTATTGTATGCACTATATTACACATTATCGATAACATTAAAAAATGACTGTAATGAATGTATAGGCCATATTGTGTTTGTCCCCCTTTTATATGTTTCTATCCACCTTACCTCTACCTTCTTCCAAATATAATACAATTACCTCATAAAGCGAAAAGAGGCTTTCCTTATTGAGTTATACCAAAATGAATAATAAGTAGTTTTGATTAAATTATGTTAAAAATATGTTTACTCGCTCGAGTGATGATTAAAATAAAGATACTGTTAATTCTAACTACCCAACTGGTTTTAATTAGCTACAACTATGTAAAGAACCCCAATTTATTACATATGATCCTTAAGTTAGACATTTTGTTGGGTTTCATGGATAAAACTATTTATTTATCTCTACCGACCTACATATCGTATATCAATTGTTTGTTTAGAATTGATTCAGGTAATCTGATCACTTAGTAAGCGCTCTCGAGTTTTAAGAATCAAATAACGACTTGCTAACCCATTATTTGTTTTTAAATTGATTTTGACTTAAGAGTTTATTATTTTTAAAAATATATTATTTAAGTAATTGTAGAAATATTCAAACGTAGTCCTGCCCTATAAAATGGGAATAAACATATTGTAGTCGAAAATATGTTCGTGTTTAAAATAGAATGTATTCTCAGAAATCGATATATTGCAAGAATTAAATATATTTGTTTTCTACGCGAAAATAGATAATGGATATATAATAATAAAACATACTTAGGCATTATTGAGTTCACTATTTCCAATGTATATTTAATTGTTAAGCATGTTGTTTTATTCTTTATTAAAAATATCCGTTTGTATTTTTATTTTTGGTATCTTAATACAATAACATAACCTTTAATGATGATTAAAGTTGATCAAAGGATATCTAGGCCTAATCTGTTTATCTCACATGTTTTTTTNTTTCATTGATTTTATTTTTAAACAATAATATGAGCCTATATTGTTTAATTTGGCTGGATTTTAACCTATATTTTGCGAGGGGTGGATGGGGTTGATTAAAATCGAAAGCATGATTGAAATAAATCTTAATTTACAGTTTAGGCCTATATTGTGCAATGTAGGTCTATTTGTAAATCATTAAAATTTATAATGATTTGCTAGGATTCGGATTCGAAAATAAAATGTAGATTCGGATTCGAGAAATAGTGGATTCGACCCATCTCTACTAAAAATAATACAAATTTACATTAATTATCCATAAGCTTTTCATATACTCATTTTTAAGGACCTATAGTTAAAAAACGGAGGGTTTTTAGGGACTGAGTATGAGCCATGCAAATTCTAAAATATTTGAGAGGTTTAAAAATCTCACAGATAAATATATCGAATCTAAATATAAAGAAGCCTTAGATTGAAATCAAACTGTGATTTTTCAGGAACTACACAAATTCATGTAATTAGAAAAAAATGACAATTTATCTTCATTTATGTAAAAAATAAATCATCAAAATTAAAATTTTTGTTTTAATAAATTCGTTTACTGAAAAATAATTTATTGTTTAATGTCTTCTTTGTTCTTAAAGTGTAATAGAAAATACAAATAAAATAAATAAGAATGTTCAGTGGTGTCAAACCTTCTGAAAAAAAATAAAGTTATTTTGCTATGCTAATGTTCTGTACAAAATATTTTCAATTTCTACAGTAAGTATATGAGCCCGCCACTATGTTACTCACACAAAATTAATATAAGTAAATAGCTAAATAATAAATAATAAATATCTATCTATTCTGTATCTAGGCGCGCCTTAATTTATTGTGTCACTGTAGTCCAATTAATTTCACTTGTAAGTAAGTTTTTAATTAGTTATCTACTGTTAAAATTATTTCCTAATGAGCCAACTAAGTGAATATGAAATGAAAACACTCCTGTAAATATGAAGTTCTTGTAATCAAACGTCAACAAGTTATTATTTTATTTATTTCAATTTGTTTGCTTTTTAAAAATATACTTTTCAATTTTTTGACAAACTAAAAATGGACTTTTGAAAATTCGAGATTCGAAAGAAAGATTTGGGTTTGAAAAATAGGATTTGACCCATTTCTAGTAAATACACTTTTACAAACATTTCAATATCTCAATGCCACATGGCATCTTTGTCAGGACTTTGTGTATTAGTATCTTAACTTTTATATGCTTTCCTTTTTCTACTCAATATAAATATGTTTCATGATAGATAATAGTTTCTTAAACAAATCAAAATGTTTCAGTCATTCATTATTTAATTTTATCTCTTACTAAAATAGTATCTACATTTTTATAGGTTTGAAAATTATAATTTAGATTTGATCCATCTCTAGTTGAAATAAGGTATGTGCAAATTTTGCTCACCTCTTGAAATGAACAATGAGTATTGGAGGGAATCTGACGATGTCAAACTTCTTGTGAGCATCCCTTGCCTCTTTACAAGAGGGACAGTTCCATCCTGTGAGGGTCTCTTCTCTCAGGTACAGCCTCACACAGTCCTAGCACAAATTCACACCACATCACACTATGGACAACAAAACAAATAACACTGATGCACATTTTACACTTTTTAAAGGTATTATTCATAAAATTATGTATACATATAATTTTAATTCAGTTTTAATAAGTCAAACCTGGTGTTACTACTTGTTAGTAGGATGCTGGTGACATCCGTTGGATAAAAAAATATTTATACAATTAGTTACAATAAACTACACCTGATGTCACTAGTGAGTAGTATTCTAGAGACATCTATTGAGTAAAAAATAACTTATACAGGGATAAGTATTATATTTGGAAGAAGGTATAGGAAAGGTGGATAGAAACATTAAAAAGGGGGGAAAACACAATATGGCCTTTACAATGAAAAGAAGAACACAGTTCACACTTTACTTTTGTGTTTTTTGGCTTTCTCTTTTAGGAAGTTGCGTTGCGCGTTTCACACTCCTCCCTGATGAGTTCCGATAGAAAGAAACCTGGGTCGGGGGATTGGGCGGTGACGATCAATTTTCTTTAAGAGACATCCATTACCTCTTTGTCCATTGGCAGCAGTGTAAAGTGTGAACTGTGTTCTTCTTTTCATTGTAAAGGCCATATTATGTTCGTCCCCCTTTTATATGTTTCTATCCACCTTTCCTATACCTTCTTCCAAATATAATACAATTACCTCATAAAGCGAAAAGAGGTTTTCCTTATAGAGTCATATCATTATACAGGGATAAGAGATTATGATGCCCGAGCTAGGCATGGGTAAGTCAATAATGGTAAGAAGAGGTTGCCTGTGTCAAATATGGGCAAGTCAGGCAAGCAGTTAAGATATAAATAAATTTAGAAAAACGTACAGGAAAAATGAGTAGAAAATATATAAAAAGGAACAAACACAATATGACTTTTACAATGAAAAGAAAAATACAGTTAACACTTTTACATTAATACCATTGTATGAAGAGGTAATGGTTGCCTCTTGGAGAAAATCGATTGTTACCGCACAGTCTACCGACCTAGGTTTCATTCTATCGGAACTCATCAGGGAGAAGTGTTAAATAGTAAAATGACACGGTCACAGGCTGGAAAAAGTGGATGATTATGATTTATAAAACAGGGTGTTATTGGAACAAATCATTTTATTTTAAATTTGTTTGCCAAAACTAAAGAATAATAAAAAAGACCCCTTCTTTGGTCTAGTGGTCAGAATTCCTGACTAAAGATTCGATCCCCGGCGCTTTCAGATTTTCTGCGAAAAAGTGGGTCTGGTATGGGGTCAAACACAGCCCCGTGAGAACAAATGAGGAGCTACTTGAATGACAAAGTTGTGGCTCTGGTCTATAAAACTGAGATTAATGACCGAAGGGCTTGTTGTGCTGAACACATGAAACTCTTTATCCACAGAAGTTGGCCCTATCTTCGCCAACAAAAGGACTCCGCTCGGTCAGTATGGCGTTATTTCGGGCTAACACCAGGGAGTTTTATTTTATAATTAGGTGACCTGGTGGTCTAGGGGTAAGGTGTCAGACTTCTGTGCTGGCGGCCGGGGTTCAATCCTCGGTCCCGGCACAAGATTTATCTGATTACCAAACCATTCCTTCACCTCTGACAAGACATCTTGTGAATGTGGGGAATGCCAGGCCTCCACTGTGGTTCGGATTCCAAGTTAAACTGTAGGTCCTCCATTTCATCTCACAATCACCCTACCATTACACATTAGCGTGAGTGCGTATAACCCGAACGGGTAGAGACGCGGTGCTAATAATAATAATAATAATATTTTATAATTTTTGAAAATAATTTCATTTTAGTCTCAGATTAATATATATTACACTAAAAAAAACCTTTATTTTATGCATAGTTTCAATTGAAAGAAAGTAAAAATTAGATTATAAAATGCTGATTTATGTAGCCAAACCAGCTACTTACCAGGTCGAGAACCAAAGGAAATAGTGTAGACCTATAAGATATTAGTTTATCCGTTTCAAAAATTTAAATCAGTTATATTGTGTCTGAAAATTCTTTTTTTATGTATAAAAACATTAATTTATGCTTTATTAACGGGATATTAAAATAATAATATAGCAATATTCTCAATTTTAACTAAACAATTTTATTTCAAAATGTTAGTAGGCCTACTTTCTTGAAGTCTTTGATTTGTAGACCCAACAAAATAAGAAACGAGTTGGCACGGTAACCATATATAAACTTTATGTAATTATTATCTTAAGAGCCAACCTAATAATGTTCTTGATGTGTAGCTTACTCTCTATATCATTCATAGCAATTCTGCAGTATTTATCTCATCTTATTTATCAAATAATTTGCATAATTAATAATATTAGTAAAATGATAAAAAACACTTTTGAACTACATACAATGAACAAAAACATTGGAATAATTATGTCTTGATTTATGAAGGAAGAGTGAGTAAAACGACAAACAATTTGCAACCATCCAACAACCACTTAAATTGTTTAACTTCTAAGAATAACACTTTTAAATCAATTTCTCCCCCATTTTAGACATGTTTGCTGTCACTCAAAGTTAAATACATATTTCTAGAAAAAAAAAGGGCATAAAATCAAATTATAAATTATTTTTTATAAAAAAAAAAACTCCTTTTAGAACCTTTATTAACCTAGAAATATTTATAGATTCTGGTTCTTAAGCAATTTACTTTTTGAGTTAGAAAAGGTTGATATCCATCAGATTCACAAGGCCAGTATTTTTCACAATTACAAATACTCTTTGTCTTTTTTATAACTCGATAAGGAAAACCTCTCTTCGCTGTATGAGGCAATTGCATTATATTTGGAAGAAGGTACAGGAAAGGTGGATAGAAACATATAAAAGGGGGGGGACAAACACAATATGGCCTGTATAATGAAAAGAAGAACACAGTTCACACTTTACACTGCTGCCAATGGACAAACAGGTAATGGATGTCTCTTAAAGAAAATTGATCGTCACCGCCCAATCCCCCGACCCAGGTTTCATTCTATCGGAACTCATCAGGGAGGAGTGTGAAACGCGCAACGCAACTTCCTAAAAGAGAAAACCAAAAAA
>CABEEJ010000900.1:45558-65558 GCA_901482245.1 Timema douglasi | reverse complement strand
TGTTTTTTGGTTTTCTCTTTTAGGAAGTTGCGTTGCGCGTTTCACACTCCTCCCTGATGAGTTCCGATAGAATGAAACCTAGGTCGGGGGATTGGGCGGTGACGATCAATTTTCTTTAAGAGACATCCATTACCTCTTTGTCCATTGGCAGCAGTGTAAAGTGTGAACTGTGTTCTTCTTTTCATTGTAAAGGCCATATTGTGTTTGTCCCCCCCCCTTTTATATGTTTCTATCCACCTTTCCTGTACCTTCTTCCAAATATAATGTCTTTGTCTTTTTTGAAAAGTTAAAATAGTTTACACATCACTTTTGTTGTGTTTGAATGTTTTTAAGTTAGTGACGAAATCACAACTTAATAAGAATGACAAAATGCCTTCTTAATGAAATTTGACGAATTTCTAACACAAAATCCATCGTTCTTTGCCATTTTTTCTCCCCCTCTCGTTTCCTCTTTTATGAAGTTGTGTTGCATGTTTCACACTCACTCTGTTTAGTTCCAAAAGACTAAAACCTAGTTGGAAAGATTGGGCGGTAGTGATTGATTTTCTCTAATAGGCGGCCATTTCCTCTTTGTCCAGTGGCAGCAATGTAAAGTTAGAATTGTGTTCTTATTTTCATCGTAAAAGCCATAGTGTGTTGTTCCCTTTTGTGTGTTTCTATCCCTGTGCCCTTTTTGATATATAACAAAACATACCTAAAAAGCCAAAAAAGTGTTTTTCCTTATAGAGATAACTAGTGATTCTGCACTAACAACACACATATGCCCTATACTTGTACAAAAGGGATATATTTAATTCTTTTAAAGTTTAACATAAGGTCTGTATAGATTATAAAACTTGCATTCCTTGTACAACTTAAAGTTAGTTAATCAAAATGTCCATCCTATTTTTGTGCCCATTAAAAACCGCTCAATGGCAAACCAACTTACATGCAAGGTACACCTGTTTGAATTGGTGGGCAGAGGCAAGGAGAGATTAGAGAATGGTTCGTAAGTGACAGACTTCTCGTTACATTTGCAACATCTAACGGTGGACTTCTGCTGACCGAAGAACAGTGTTAGAATGAGAGACTCGTTGACGCTGCGGAACTTATTCCAAGCCGCATCCTCTGGATTCTCACTTATGGAAGGATCCTTTATTGGAGAAGCTCCAGATTTCTAAAGAAATAAACCAATAACAAAATATCAGAGAAAAATATATCTTTGAGATACTTTAGGAGGCTGAGAATTTACAAGAAGAAAAAGATTTAACACCTGCACAGTAAAAATTTTATTCAATCTTTGTGATTATTTTAAAGGGAACAAAAAACCCCAGGGTTGAACAGATATTTGAAAATTTAAATTAAAATCAATTACAGTTTTCAAAGTTGTTCAAACACCGATTACTATTGTTATTTTTTTCCAAAACTCAAAAAAATATGAGTACTTAAACTTTCAATTATATCCAAACTTTTTTTAGTTTAATTAATTAAATGCAATTAAACAAATTATTTAATAAAATAGACTAGGGGTGTGCAAATATTAGAAATTTCAAATAATTTTGAATAATTAACAGCCGAATATTCAATTCAAAACTCCGAATAGCAACTCCAAATAGTAAGATTGAATAGTTAAGTCATAAATCTCTTGAAAGTCCTGTCCAGACCCATAAGTTTACGGCCACAGTGACCATATTCTGACAGTGAGATTCAGAACAACTTGGCAACATTTTTCAAAAGTAGTATAAGTGCATAAGCATAAATAATAATTTAATTATCTTAAAAAGAAATACTTGGCTAAAAGCCCTAGTATCTATGAGTGTATTAACACCAGTTCTGTAGGACACGCCCCCAAAAAACAAAACCCATATGTTTGATCACCCCACTTATAAGAGACCTAAGGATGCATTAAGAGGATAGATAAGTACAAACTATACAAACAACCCCTAATTCCTTAATCACTACCAAAAGATCTTTACCTTGTTGAGATCTTCGTGCAGCCAGTCCATGAGCAAGGTAAGGAACTCGTGAGAATCCTGTTGCTCAACGCCTTGAAACGAGCTCTTCAGTCGCCCCACCACCGCCTGTATATTAACACGACAATTATCTGATGCAAACATGTAATCAAATTTAACAAGCGATTAGACGGGAACGTGTAACTATTGAAACAAACCTTGAATCCCTAAGGATGTTCGTGATGCAAGGAATTTAGAACTTTTTTGACTCAAAAGAGGTATTATATATATATATATATATAAATGTATGGTCAGTCCTTTTGCTGACTAGACAAATGGTGATCATTTGTTGCTGATCACCAATGCCAATCGTTTGGTTTATTTACAATATTTCAAAGGTAGTATAAAAAGCAACACACATAATTTTTTTTATTATAGACAAGTCTTTGTTCTTTAAATTATTAGAAAAATATTAATAAACTCGAATATGATGTGGCAAATGTTTGAAAAAGGAAGAGTGGAAAGTGAAAAGTGGATAAGTGTTTAATATCTTGTCGATAAAAGCCTGAAATGCTAAAATGTGAACATAAATTATTAATCATTTCATTAGATGAAGAAAGCCCATCTAGGAAAAGAGGAAAAATGTGGGAAGAATCCAATGCACAAAGGTGACATCTTCTTCCTTTCTTCTGTCTACTATAGTAGAAGTAGTCACACACACATTTTAACACAAATAAAATAATATTTCGGCATTGTTGCCTTTATCAAACACAAAGAAGAGTTATTTGCACTCTCGTCTTCTTTGTGTTTGATAAAGGCAACAATGCTGAAATATTATGATATTTGTGTTAAAATGTGTGTGTGACTACTTCTACTATAGAAGACAGAAGAAAGGAAGATTATGTCCCCTTTTGTGCATTGGATTTTTAATAATTTCATTAATAATTTCAAAACTAGTTGAAATGTATAGTAAGACCGTGTAGAAACACTGTACGATAGTTTTAAGTAAGTGATAGTGGAGAAAGTCAACCTGAAAGGACACTCAGGTTAGGCCTAAGATAGAAACAAAACATTTCTTTCTTAATTTCTTCATACACTTTTACACTTCCCACTTCTTCAAACTTCCACAGTTACACATTGTTTTGAATTTTCGGAAATATTTCTTTTTCATATAAAGACACATTTAAAACACACAAAACACAAATAAATATATTATATGGAACTACATGGTTCTTGAAGAATTGAATATATAAATGAAAACTTGCAGCCATTAGGCAATAATTCAAAACTAGTACAAAGTTATTCAAAGGTTAAGATTATTTGTTTTAATTCTTTCTATGAAAAGTAATTATAATAATTTATATTTTAAAGTCATTAAATATATAAATCAGTTAATATTTATGAAATGTTTTTGTAAAAAATTATTTGAGCTGTCCATTAGTCATGAACTAGGGTTGAATTTTTTTACAGTAGTTAAGTCTAAAAATTTAGCACGACAAAGTGTGACGTGCTGAGATGACAAGGAATAAGATAAGGCCTAGTAGAGCTATACAGCCGGGTGGAGCAGGACTGAGAAAAGTACAGAACCTAAAATATTTTGGAAGCGTGAATGAGACAAATAGTGGGAATACATGCGTTCTATCATTCTTTTCTATTTTCCTTTTTCTTCCCTTTTGTGTTTTTTTTTCTCTTTTAGGAAGTTGCGTTACGCGTTTCACACTCCTCCCTGATGAGTTCTGATAGAATGAAACCTGGGTCGGGGATTGGGCGGTGACGATCAATTTTCTTTAAGAGGCAACCATTACCTCTTTGTCCATTGGTAGTCAGTGTAAAGTGTGAACTGTGTTCTTTTCATTGTAAAGGCCATATTGTGTTTGTCCCCCTTTTATATGTTTCTATCCACCTTTCCTATACTTTCTTCCAAATATAATATAATGTTATATAAGTATGTAAGAGACATGCTATGGAAAAGAGAAGTAATACAGCATACTTTGTGAGTATTGTCAGATATACAGAAGAAATATGGACATTGAATGTGAGAGAATCTAGGAAAGTGGAAACCACGGCAAATGAAATTTGGGAGGAGCATGTTAGCTGTCACAATAGGATACAGGATAAGAAATAAAATTATCTAGGAACGAGTGTAAGTACGAGGATTACATGCGATAGTAGATAAAAGCAATATTTAATAGTATAGGCATGTAATTTGGATGTAAAAGAGGAGGATGCCAAAGAGAACGATGGATATAAAGTATGTAGGGAAAAGAATGCAAGAGAGGCCAAGAAAAAAGATGTGGAGCAGATAACAGCAAGTGTGCAAGTGAGAGAAGAATGGAAGCAATCAAAGGAGGAAGAATGGTAGAAAGGCAGAGAAAGATGGAAGCATTTTACTAAATTGACCTGGCCACGGGCTGGGAACACTTGTTGTTGTTGTTGATGATGATAAATACAATTATATTGGATTAATTGCTAAATTTGGGGTGACCTGGCGGTCTAGGGGTAAGGTGTCAGACTTCTGTGCTGGCGGCCGGGGTTCAATCCCCGGTCCCGGCATATATTTATCTGATTACCAAACCCTTCCTTCACCTCTGACAAGTTGGTTCGGATTCCACGTTAAACTGTAGGTCCTTCATTTCATCTCACAATCACCCTACCATTACACATTAGTTTAAGTGCGTATAACTCGAACGGGTAGTAAGACGCGGTGCTAATAATAATAATAATATTAAATAAGTGCACCAGTATTTGCTTTAATAGAAACTGGACGAACGTAGTATGAAAGATCTAAAATCATCATTAATTCCCTCAAGCCTGAGAATCAGAGAGTGCTACACTATCCATGTGACTCATCGAGATAGCGTACCTTAAGGTCATGACAGGCGATTGAGCGAAACTGGCCGCGCCATAGTGCCCTCACGACGACAGCCACCTCCTCCACTACCTCGCCCCGGGTTTTATGGCCGCGGTTGATGTCGTCTCTGTAGGTCCCCTCTACAAAGTAGAAGGCTAGCGGTGTGGTGTTGTTGATGCACTGGATGATAGAGTTCATGTAGCATGAGTTGCCAAGGTTCTTAAGGCCCGTGAGGCCGCGAGACTACCGAGAGAAACAGGATCTGATCAATAATATGTTATTAACATTGGTTGTGATGGATAAGTCCGATATTTACAGTGTTACATACCTTATCACACTATTCCCTTTCACAGTAGGCTAAAACTAGGGGTGTGCCAATAGGATTATTTATCGAATCAAATAATTTTGAATCGAATATCAAAATTTCAAACAAATACCGAATAGTACAAATCAAATAGTAGAATTTCCTTACATTTTTGATAAAAAAATTTAAATTAGTAAATTTCCTATTGAAAATGTGGTTTTTATATTTGAATATGCAAGATGCATAAAATTAATTCAAAACATTGTTATTAAAGCTGATATTAATAAAAATACCGAATTTTAAACAACATTTCAGGAAATCGAGAGGAACTTTTGATCCAGTTTTTAGACAACGAGTTTCACCTAAATCATTTTTTTAAAATTCTATGATGAGTTTTTGAAAGAAATTTAAAAATTGCATGGAGATTGTTTAGCTAGGCAATGTAGAGATTATATTTCTTTGGATTAAAACATTATTATTATTATTAGAAAGGATAAAATAATGGGGTGATTAATAAACAAGGTCATATTTTGATTCTTTCATCGTTTCTATTATTTCAAAGTGTAGTTCTCATTTCATAATATGTAAGGCTTCTTTTGTTTATGTGATTATTAGTACTCAACCCAAAATTTGGTTGGATCCTAAACAACTCAGCTGTCAGCTGAAAGCCTAGGAAACACTGAAAAAGGCTTACTGGGGAAATTAGAAGTGTGGTAGTTTCCTGTTACTTTCCTCACTTAGCCAGAAAGTACTATTGCACATCAGCGTGGCAAGCCATCAACTGACCCTACAAGACACCTTCACTCCATTCATATTAATAAAATAACACAACAGTAATGAATGATAACATTAGTCCTTATCCCCGTAAATGTTCTCTAGGCTTGACCCCCCTTAAATGTTTTCTAGGTTTAAAACCTTTTAAATGGTATCTAGGTTCGAAACCCCTTAAATGTTTTCAAAGTTTGAAATTTTTTAAATGGTATCTAGGCTTGACACCCCTTAAATTTTCTCTAGGTTTGAAACACCTCAAATGTTTTCTAGACTTGACACCCCTTGAAATATCTATTCTGTCTGGGTCACCTCTTTGTCCTCTAACAACAGACTAACATGTGCACTCAACTGGTTGACCTTGCAATATTGCCTAACCCCCCCCCCCCCTTTCATTTTCACAAGCAGTGAAATATAATAGAATAGCTATTAATAGCTATTTCAATACTTCTCTAAATGTTTCATTTCAAGCACTATCACTAGTAATCTGAGCATGAGTCGCCATGTGACTCCCAACTGTTTGTCCCGCCACTAGTCTTATAAAAAAAACCTCCTAACGCGCAACGCAACTTCCATTTACCATTTTCCTTTTTCTCCTCTTTTGTGTTTTTTGGTTTTCTCTTTTAGGAAGTTGCGTTGCGCGTTTCACACTCCTCCTTGAT
The DNA here is from genome assembly GCA_901482245.1 of Timema douglasi. Lineage (NCBI taxonomy): Eukaryota > Metazoa > Arthropoda > Insecta > Phasmatodea > Timematidae > Timema > Timema douglasi. The sequence continues at coordinate 59,042 of CABEEJ010000900.1, read as the reverse complement.
GAGTTCCGATAGAATGAAACCTAGGTCGGGGATTGGGCGGTGACGATCAATTTTATTTAAGAGACATCCATTACCTCTTTGTCAATTGGCAGCAGTGTAAAGTGTAAACTGTGTTCTTCTTTTCATTGTATAGGCCATATTGTGTTCGTCCCCCTTTTATATGTTTCTATCCACCTTTCCTATACTGTGTGAGGAATTCTTTAAGTTATGGTTTATGTGCATATGTAAATAGAATTTCATTGGTCGCGTCTTGTAGGGTTCATATGGTGGATCATGGTGTGCATGATAAAATAATAAATTTGGTCGATCTTGTCCCTTGATATGAGCAACAAGTGGAGCCTTTTCAAAACTACATGGAAAGGTTAACAGCTTTCTCCAATTCAAATAAAACAGAAGATTGAAAAAGTCCCTACTTTTGTAGTTTTGATAGGGACAGAGAGTTATACAGTTCTAAGAAACAGCTTGCTGCCTGTGGACCCTCTACTCAAGTTGTACGGGGAGTTTGGTTAACATGTTTGTCCAACATTTTTTACCTACAAAGCTAATTCCCATAGACCGATTAAAGATTTATCAACATGTTGGTGAGCCTGTTCCCGATTTTGTTTGGTCAATTAGGAAGATGGCTTGAAAGTTGTCATTTTGGCACATTTTTAAATAATGTACTTAGATATAAGTTAATCTTTGAAATGTCTGAATAATCTTTAGTCAAAAGATGGAAGGACCATCAACATTATATTTTGAAGACGCTTGTAGAGTTTCCAAAGACTTTGAGATTGTTTCTGCTAAATCTAAAGTAATGATGCAAGCATCAAATTAGGTCAGCAATGTCAATCAAATGAAAAATAAATATGTTAATAATTGTAAGGAAAGTTTTTACAAAGAGAAAGCTAGAAGCACTCAACGCTCGAAAGGAGCCTTTGAAAATTTAAACCTTCCAAGGTAAATTGCTCCAGCAGGTAGTCTAGCCTGTGAGTGTTTTAATCACTATCAAAAATACTATAAAGTAAAACTTAATTAATGGATTCCTTTCCCCTGTAATTATTAAGGCCATATTTCTAAAAGGTGTCAGCTTAAATAAGTGAATTTTGATGGTGAGAGTATAAAAGTGACCCGCCTCGGTGGCGTAGTTGGCTAACGCGCTTGTCGCGTTGAGCTCGACCGCTAAGGACGGGGAGATTGAGGTTCCAATCTCGGTCGGGTGAACTGGGGGTGGTTTTTCCTAAATGGTTTTCCACTCTCCCTCCAAGCAAATGCGGGTTCACTTCCTCTAATTCAACCTTCCTAATTCCTAATCCATTAGCGTAATTAGTACTTAGAGCACATAACCCGAACGGATGGTGAGACGCGGTGCGGTGCTAAATATTATTATTAATAAAGTGAGATTAATAGAGACAGTTGGACAATTTGAAGTATCTGAGGGTGGTGAGCCAGTTGTAATGTGTACACCTGTAGATTAAAATGATATCAACTTTGAAATAGACTGAGGTGCTTCGGTTTCTATACTACCTTGAAGACTATAGAATATAGATAAAACATGTTTGTAACAGATAAATGTATAATTAAAATCAGAGTTTATCACAATTCAAGCCCAGTTTTTTACAATACAGGTAATTGTGAATATAATTGCAATTTAAATGCTACATGTAATTCTGTGTTAGAACAAGATTGACTGTATCACATTAATCCAGATTGGAGGAATGAGATCTTACCTAAAGTAGGAAGTGTTAATGTGATGATAGTCACTGACAATAACAGTGTAGTGAAGGAAGTTAATTAGTGAAGGAAATTAATTTTTTTGATGTTTTTCCTTTAGTAAGGGATTGCCTATAAAACCTTGTTTTTGTGAATATTTTCCTGAAGGAGATTGCCATTCTGTGCCCCTTGCTTTGCGTAATACTGTGGAAGTGGAGAAGAAGTATTTAGTTTAGAGAATCGGGGTATTATCAAACAGATTTGGTCCTTTGATTGGGCTAGCCTCATCTCAATAGTTCCATTGAAATATGGCTCCTTGCATTTATTTGCCGACTTAAAGCCTACTGTAAAACCTGTAAAACCATCTGTTAAGGAAGACCATTATCCCTTACCTTTAATTGAAGAAGTGTTAAATTCTCAAACAGATTGTAAAGTTTTTTTTGTATAAGTGATTTAAATAACACTTATTTGCAACTGTCTGTGTTACAGTTCATACCCATAAGATCCACTTCAGTGGTTCAATGGTCTAAGGCACCTATCTTGTGTTAGACTGGCCTGCTGATGATGAAGCGATTGGGGTTCGAATCCCGATCTGGTTTATTGAGTTGTTTCTTTTCTTAAATGGTTTCTCACTCTCCTTCCAAGCAAATGCGGGTAGATTACCTCTAAAATGCTTCTTTCATCATCCCTAACCTGATAAAGTAATTATCATTATGTTGAACGTTAATACTACATAAAAATCTGACCTTTGTGATGAATATACTTTGAAATGGCAAAAAAAAAAAAAAATGTTGGTCGACTATACATAGATATATCATGATGTTTTCTGTTAACACTTTTTAAATTTTCACACAAGGCTGAATCAAAACCAATGACATAAAACTCATTCAACCCTAAGATTTAAAAAAATTACAAATACCTGAAGTATTAAATTTGAAAAATACCCTCAAATATATCACTTAATTTCTTTGAAGAATTAAGCACAAAGATATAATGTTTGCAAATCTAATGAACAAATAAAATTTAATAATGTTTATAAAATGAACTATCTTTTAATTCCTTTTATAATAATTGGAAAAAGAATTGAGGAACAAGGGAAAATAAATGATTATTTTTAAATCACTCTAACTTTACCTTTCTGTGTGTCAATAATAGAATATCGTGAAGTAAAACTTTCAAACGAGACGGCACTATCACAACCATGGTTAAATTTTATTTGTGCACTCTTTTAAAATATACAACCAATTTACATGTCAGCTATTCACTTCCCAGCCATATTAATGAGGCGACACTATATCTTTTAAAAATGCAAAAATAAACATGCCCACTATATCCCGGCAAAAAAAGTCCAATTTAAAATAAATTCAACAAGCCTTTGCACGTGCATGTTAAGTGTGTCGATACTTGCAAAACTAAATTACTATCTTAGCAGATGTTACTGATAAAAGTTTCATCAGCTTGAAGAGCACAGTGTTATGTTAAATAACTTGAAATGCTACAAATTAAGTTCCTTTAAGCTTGTTCATGGTTGGTCAGAAATTAGGTAAGTTGTAAAATGTAGCAGAATGATTAACATGAATGCAAGCAAGACAAGTGAAGGATAGAGCCCCAAGGAAAGATGCGAGTAGGTAATCATAAAACTAGTGTGGCTTCCGTCACCCCTCTCTCTGTCACGGTTGGTCGTTGAGAAACCTGATAAGTGCGCCTTACTAAAAGGATAACATTCACAAAAATACACACAGTTCACTCTTGGTTTATATACCCACCACAGAAAATTTAATTATAGTCAATGACATGAGGAGTTAAAAAAGAAAGAAAAGAATGCCTGCTAATTTATTCTTTAAAACAGACGTATTTAAATATTTTGTTATGTTGTCCAAATTCAACTTTAACTTTAGTTACTTACAGGCCAAATAGAATAGTAAATAGAGATATAAGTCTGTTTTTTGCTGGACAAATACGCTATAGGGTTCCTCATAAAATAATACTAACAATTCTTGTTGTATATGTGAAAAATATTTAATATATTTACTATTTATAAAACAATTCATTCTAAACATTTATTTTACTATTGTAATACAGATATAATTTTATTTAATGAACCTATATAGCAGGTGATATAACACTTGATAATAATCTGAAAGATTCTTTGACACTTTACGAGAACATAAATAGCATTACAGACATTAGCACAGTTCTGTATAAGATTGGACTTGGCCCTGACAAGTCATCCAAAAGTCTTATTTCAAATAGATGATTATACATATATATTATACGTACAACAGATCAAAATTATGAACATTTGAGAGAATTAGAAGCCAAGACCCCAGGCCACATAAAATGTGTCTTTGTGCCATGGTTTGGATACTCTTGCATTAGCATAATTAAATACTTTACAATCTCAATGACACAAAACATGAAAGGTAAGGGACAACTGTACCATTTGTTTAAATTTTAAAACAAAATATATTTAATTGTTTATAAGCAAATGAAATATAAAAAATTAGAAACATGATATTTAGGGATGGGCCCATAGAATCCTTGAGTCCTTAAGGATATTTATTTAATATATCAAAAAAAATGTCAGATTCTAAGATTTTAAAAAAATGGTTAAAAGTATTTTCAAATTTTGAATATGAATTTCTATTTTTAGACTTAAAGTGATACTAGTGTTAAGACTAAGTACATGTTAGGAGAGCCCTAAATAACCCCCAAGCTATTATTTTAACATTAATTGTGAATGAAATCAGAACAAAAAAAAATTCATACCAATGTGGGAGTGGTAAACTTTTTTACTCATGTTTTCTAAGATTGGGATTCAAGGAAAAGTGTATTCAATCCATCTCTAATTATTTTCTGTGTTTTTAAACAACAAATAAATGCTTTCTGCCATCTATTAATACATACTATGGCATTAGCTGCCCATACGTTCATTGCCGCACTTACAAAAGTAAGTCAGCTATACCTATCTTGAGCTAGTTCTATCCAGTCCACCTCAGTATACACTATTTCTTTCAGGTCAATTCTAATTTTATCCTTCTATATGCATCTATGTCTTCCCAATAGTTATCTATAGTTGGAAGAAGGTACAGGAAAGTTGGATGGAAATCATATAATAAAGAACAAACACAATACGGCTTTTACAATGAAAAGTGGTGACCTGGTGGTCTAGGGGTAAGGTGTCAGACTTCTATGTTGGCGGCCGGGGTTCAATCCTCGGTCCCGGCACAGATTTATCTGTGTTCGGATTCCACGTTAAACTGTAGGTCCTTCATTTCATCTCACAATCACCCTACCATTACACATTAGTGCAAGTGCGTATAACCCAAACGGGTAGTAAGACGCGGTAATAATAATAATAATAATACAATGAAAAGAAGAACACAGTTCACACTTTACACTGCTGCCAATGGACAAAGAGGTAATGGTTGCCCCTCAACCTAGGTGTCATTCTATAGAAACTAGTCAGGGAGGGGGGTGATACACACAACGCAACTTCCCAAAAGAGGAAACCATAAAACATGAAAGGGAGAAAATTGACACTTGTAAAGAATGATAGGACACATAGATAGGAACATCTAAAAGGTATAACATAAAGAACAAACACAGGAAAAGGACATTGGATGCAAATATATAATATATCTCTATAGGGAAAACCTCTTTTTGCTTTATGAGGTAATCAGCATATGAATTTTAAAACTATTTATGTTGGTTTATCTATTAAGGGCCGATCTTATGACTCCTGGATAAATTATCAAGAGGTTTAAGTACCTGATAACTTTTATCTAAAAGTTAAAATGGTCGTTGCCATTGTGACACATCGTTTTCCATGAGGTTTCGGACGTTTCGCCTATCAGAATCTGTTTTTAGGTTATAATCTTGGTTCGTGTGATTAGTAGGCATAGGCCCAGGCTCTAGCTATATATAAAGTTAGCATATTTAATTAACACTTTTATAAAAACTGACATGCTATTTGTGGAGTTATAGCTATATAATATTTTTTTATCAAAATGTGAGTACAATAAATGAAATTTTGTAAACGATGTACCTAACTAATGACCACATTTAGGCAGACATCAAAATTAGTACTTGCAAGACAACTTAGTTTCTGCGCCCACATAAAGCCATTTGTTTCCTCGCACTCGTTTATCCGCCATTATTTAATAAATGTTTAGCGTTGTAGCCACTAACCAGGTAGTAGCGGTAGCAGCAGGGTTTATATGCCTGTGCGCACCACTGAAAACAGTATGAGCTTTAAGTTTTATGCATAAAAATTTATTTAACCCACAGATAGCCATCCGGCAAATAAATTCAGTTCATAATACACGTAAAATAATATAGATGCTGATAACCTTTATCTGGTCACCAATTTTAACCTTCCGATATTTTTTATAAGTTATACTGTGGAGAGCTTTGTAATGTTAGCTAGTAGGCAGCAATGGGATGGCTAACCTGTTGTGTAAGTGTTTTGTGACAGCAGTATAATTACCTCATACACCTTAGCTTAGTCGGTAGCGTGTCTGCCTACTAAGCTAAGGGTCCTGGGTTCGATTCCCGGCATGACTGAAAATTTATTCTTGATGAAAATATGGGTTTAACCTTTCACAATGATAAATTGACGGCCGTGGACTTACTGTTGTGTTTGTCCTAGTCTTAAGTTAGATTATAAGTCATATGAAGCTACGACAGGCATAGCAAGATGGTAGCGGAAAAATATATGGCTCGAATAAAAAAACTCTCCCAGGTCACAGGCTGGAAACCATAACAGATGTAAGTAAGACTTGATATTAATAATGATAAGAATCTCTCAGTAATAATCATGTACTGAGATATTACGAAAGAAAATGTAGAGCTAGTGTAAAAGGGTCTCATTCCATGCCTCACATTACATCACTCACTTATTTAATCAACTAACATGCATGAATAACAGTTTACACATAGGCCTACAATCAAAGTTTGTTGACACAGACTTTATTTTAAGGAATTCACCCAATGAAGGGAAAGAACATATAATTTTTTTTAAATGAAAGAAAAGGTTGAAAAATGAAATATTTATTTTCTAAAAATAAAAAAAATAAAAAAAAGACTAATAGTTTCTATAAAATGTATTTATAACAGTTGATTTTGCAAATTTTTCTAAGACAATCCATGAGAAGGATAATTTTAAGGAAAATACCCCAGCACTTATTAAGAGAAGCATAGCGAAAGTGGCAAATTAGAATATTTTATTGGCACAGGGCATTCATTGCTATCCATCTACCAAGAATAAAGACAATTATGAATAGACAACTGCAGAATCCAAGCCTAAACTTTTTTTTTTAATCAATAAACCGGCAAACACAGAACCATGATCAACCTATATCCATGCTACCATAGTCCAGTCTGTGTTTAACTCTCTTCCGCTGACCCGGAAAATTACAGACATATATAGTTATGTGGTATAGAGCACTAGGCTAAATCATGGTTTAAATTAGGAGGGATAGCCAGCACACTTACCTAGGTGATACTGAAGTAGAAATTGTTTAGATATAACACTAAAAAACACATAAACACATTTTAGTGTTATATCTAAACAATTTCTACTCCGGTATCACCTAGGTAAGTGTGCTGGCTATCCCTCCCAATTTAATACATATATAGTTGTTTTAATTGTGAACTTTGAGAACTACACTTGTATGGTAAGTGTGTAGACCTCGCCCTTCTGTCCTCCTTTCAATGTTTAATTTTAGAATATATTTTAAGTAGAGTTGGGTTGAATCCACTATCTTACTCATCTCAAACTCAAATCTCCAATTTACCTTTGAATTCCGAATTTTAAATCCAAATCTTGGAAAAAATTATGAGCATAAGGGGTGAAATAAATAATATTCAGTTAAAACTACTTAAATTGTTTGTTAAGTAAGTCCTATAATTATAATTGGTTTTGAGCCATCAATAAGCAGTGTGAGAGCCCTAAAACAAATAGATTTTTTTTAAGGATCTGAGTCTTGAATCTGAAATTTTCTCAAATTTCAAATATCCTTAAGGATTCGAAGGTCCCATCCCAATTTTAAGTGGTATTCCTTTGACAAATATTTTAAATTTGTATCCCCCTTAAAAGCTATTGAAAGTAATTCTTGCTTATGTATTCCTGACAGACGGCAAAATTCAAGCACTTTTTCCAATGCACAGAATTCAAGCATAATTTCCAGTTTTACCAATAAGTGACCACCCTGTAATATCTTGGGGTCTGGTTGGTTAAGTTGATCCTATAATTATGTTGAGAACGAAGCACTAATAAGCAATGTTAGAGCTCTTAAACAAATTCTAATTTTAGATTTTAAAAACCACTATTTTTAAAAATCTTGTACATTATATTGTGTCGAATATCTGGAATGATGGAAACCAGTTCTTTAAGATGACCAAACTTGACTTAACTTACCACATTTCCATAGGTGGGGTTGAAGTTCCTATGACGCACCGCATGGACCTCTGAAGGGGTGGCTTTGTTTAAGGGTTTGATAGCTCTATCAAACTGTGGGGCTCGATGCTTGATAGAAATATCATCTTCTTCCATTAACTAGAAGGAGATAAGTTTATTCGGCATTTCATCAAAACACAATCTTAAAATAGAAATGTGCCAAGAAAATTAAATATCTAATAAAAATAAGTACCAATGGAAGATGTCATTTAATGAGTAAAAAAACCCAAATTTTACAAGCGAATTTACCCGCCTCGGTGGCATAGATGGCAAACGCGCTAGTCGTGTTGAGCTCGGGTGTTGAGGACGGGGAGATCAAGGTTCGAATCTCGGTCTGGTGAACTGGGGTGGTTTTTCCTAAATGGTTTTCCACTCTCCCTCCACGCAAATGCGGGTTCACTTCCTTTAATTCAACCTTCCCAATTCCTAATCCATTAGAGTAATTAGTACTTAAAACGTATAACCCGAATGGGTAGTAAGACGCGGTGCTAAATATTAGTATTATTAGTATTATTATTATAAGCGATTTTATTTAAGATGGGTCGAATCCACTATTTCTCGAATCCGAATCTACATTTTATTTTGGAATCTTGAATCCAGATCCCAGCAAATTGTTAGACATTTCAATGATTTATAAATAGACCTATATTACACAATAAAGGCCTAATCTGTAAATTAAGATTTATTTCAATCATATTTTTTATTTTAATCAACCCCAAAAACCCCTCGCAAAATACTGGTTAAAATCCAACCAAATTATACAATCTAGACTCATTTTATTGTTTAGAAATAAAATCAATCGAAATTTCAGTGTCTTTAAGTTATTTTTAAAAGTGTTTATAAAATGACTTAAGTTTCTAAAAAAAACATGTGAAATACACAAACAGATTAGGCTTTGTTACTTTTTGATCAACTTTAATCATATTGAGGTCTTATAATTTATTTTGATAAGAAAGCTAAATAAAAATACAAACAGATTGGGAAAAAAAGACCAAAACAACATGCTCAACAATTAAACATACATTGGAAATAGTGAACTCAATAATGCCCAAGTATATATTAATATTATTATATTCTTTTATATCTATTATCTATCTTTGCATAGAAAACAAGAAATATGTTCGATTATTGCAATATATCGATTTCTGAGAATACATTTTATTTAAAACATAAACATATTTTCGACTCTTGCAATATGTTCAGTCCTATTTTATTAGGCAAACTGTATTTGAATATTTTTACAATCACTTCAATAACATTTTTGAAAAAATAATAAACTCTTAGTTAAAATCAGTTTAAAAACAAACTATTAATTAGCAAGTCGTTATTTGATCATTAAGACTAGATTGGAATTAACTAAGTGATCAGATTACCTGAATTGATTTTAAACAAATAATCTATATAGCATACGCATACCGGTAGGTGTAAATAAACAATTTTATCGGTGTATAACTGTTGACAGTATTTATTTTTCATTAAACCCAACAAAATATATAACTTAAGGATTGTATGAAATAAATTGGGGCTCTTTGCATAGTTGTAGATAATTAAAACCAGTTGGGTAGTAAAAATTAAGTTATGTTTATTTAATCATCACTCTGGCTGCTGGCGGGTAAACATATATGTCATGGCGGCTAACTTTGTATCATGTGTAATGTGTAATTATTTCTCTTAAAAAAAAAAGCCATAGTTTGTTTTATCTATTTCGTGTTTTGATTTTCAATTTTTGAAGAGTTTCAATGTGTTCATTATAATATTTACAAGATTGCTTGTGAGGTGAAAATTTCATAGTAAGCATGCGCTGAAACGGTTTAGTCCAAGTTTCCCACAGGGGGTAGGGTATTGGGCAAGTTAGATTTTCTACAACAAACCATTTTTTTTTTTAAAGAAGATTGTATTTAGGTTTATCTCTTTTGTCCGACAAAATAATGATTATATATTAAGTTGTGCTTTTCAAGTAGGACTAATTTAGTAATTTTTGAATTCAAAAATCAAGATATTATTCTGTTTATGAGGTGAAAGATTCAACCATCGAATCCAATATAAAACACCAAATCCTTGAATCTCTAATACTTGTCAGGATTCGGTAGAATCAAAGATTCGAGTGGCCCATCTCTAGATTTTATATAAACTTTAACTAAAAAGAATTAGGTTGACTTTCAAAACATATTTAAATTTCACTGTAGCATTTTTTTAAATAATAATACATTGGTGAACTAAAATAAATAATTTTGTAAATTTAACTATTTGAGATTGTGAATCGTCAAATAATGTGATCCAAGTGAAAGGGAAGAAAGTTAGGTTAGAACTCGATACAGACAGATAATCTTTTCCCTTTCTTTCTTCAAATACTCTTCACACTTCAACTTCTTATTGCTTTCACAGTCACATATTATTTTTAATTTTTGGTTGCATTCCTTTTTCATTTGTCTTTTTTATTATATTATTAGCACCGCGTCTTACTACCCGTTCTGGTTATACGCACTTACACTAATGTGTAATGGTAGGGTGATTGTGAGATGAAATGGAGAACCTACAGTTTAACGTGGAATCCGAACCACGGTAGAGGCCTGGCATTCCCCACATTCACAAGATGTATTGTCAGAGGTGAAGGAAGGGTTTGGTAATCAGATAAATCTGTGCTGGGACCGAGTATTGAACCCCGGCCGCCAGCTCAGAAGTCTGACACCTTACCCCTAGACCGCCAGGTCACCGCTTTTTTTAAAATTATTATTATAAAAAGGTGGTTTGTAATATGTATTTGAAAGGTGTATACAAAACACATAAAAGGGAACAAATACAATATGGCTATTACAATGAACAGGAGAACACAGGTCACACTTTACACTGCTGCCACAGTGTTTGTTCCTTATGTTTTTGTTAAGTTTCAAGATGATATATTTATTAAATCCAAGCTCAAACCGACTCTTGGAAGTTTCTTGAAAAGCTCGCTTGAGACAGACTCTAATGAAAAAACTTGTGCTCACAAACCACAAAAAGACTTTAGAGGATATGAACGTTTTGGAAAATTGAAAACAGCAATGCACCAGGACGAATAACAAGTATCAGAGTGGATTCTGGTTTAAGAATGAGGGTTTATGTATAGTAAAAAGTTGATTTGAAGTTGTTGAATGATTGTAATGTTAAATATAAAAACACAAATAAAAAGAATAGTAATAGAGTACCTGGGCAATGTTTGGTGATGAATGGGACCTTTTCATTTTACTGGAAGATGATGCAGCATCTGTCTTTAGCTGAGTGTAGTTAATGCCTATAGTAGCAATTAAATAACTTTATAAGTAAAAACAAATCACAATGAATAAATTAATTTGCAAAACTAAGATCTTATTTTAAACACTAAACACAATCATTTACTTTAAAGATAAATGCATCTGCCAATCAGCTTCATCAATGTTATTTCATACTTTAACTTACCTCATCTAATTTGTGTAATCTAGCGCATATAAATTACAAACATTAGAATCTACTAGTCATCTAACCCATGCAAAAAACAGCCTTAGCCAACTTTGTTGATTGTCTAAATCACAAGGTTTGTGATAAAGCCCAGATAGGAGGGGGCACCCAAAATAAACTGAATTGAAAGCGCGTTGCCGTTCCTAGGCGTAGAAGAGAGTTATCCTGCTAGGTGGGTCTACTTGGGACCTTCCCAAATCAGTTGCCCAAGCAGCGCCTGTGTAGAAGGTTACATTTGATTGTAGTGTTGTTTTTCTCAACTGTTCTCGTTTGTTGCCTGCTAAACAGTTATGGCAGATTTAAAGAAACAAAGAGTGTGTTTGAAATTTTGCTTCTTTCTTGAAATATTGGCATCGGAAGCTTACCAAACGCTTCAACAGGCTTTCAAGAAGGATGCTGTGAGCCGCATACAAGTTTTCGAGTGGTTTGGACGTTTTAAACGTGGCGAGATGAGTGAAGATCATGCTCGTTCTGGGCACCCTTCATCATCTCGAAACAACAAAAACATTGAAAAAATCGCCAAAAAATCAATGAGGATTGTCGTTTCACGATCAATGAAATTTCAGAACAGACAAGAGTGAGTTGGAGCTCGTGCCAGAGGATTTGCAAATGAGACGTGTTGCCGCTAAGCTTGTTCCTCGCCTGCTCAAACTGGATCAAAAAATCATTCGTATGAATTTGAGCCAGGACTTGAAAAATCAGATTGAAAGTGACCCAAACTTTATGAACACAGTCATTACAGGTGATGATACAAGTGAGAATGAATGTTAAGACAATGATCATTGGTTTTTTTTTATGTTCGTGGAATTGTGCACCGGTAATTTGTTAATCAGTACTTTTATTTGGAAGTTTTAAGACGTTTGAGGGAGGATGTGCAAAGGAAACGTCCGAAACTCTGGTGATCAGGTGACGGGTTCCTTTACCATGATAACGGGGTCTGTGAAATGCTATTTGAGGTCTCAGGGGTGGGTTATTGTTCCCCACCCTCCGTATTCATCAAACCTAGCCTGGTGCGACTTTTTTCTGTTCCCAAGAATGAAAAAATATCTAAAAGGGAAGCATTTTGATGATGTGGAGGCTGTAAAAACAGCTTCGCAGAGGACACTGGAAGATATCAAAGTTGAAGAGTTCCAGAAGTGCTTCAAACAGTGGGAAAAAAGACTGGACAAGTGCATAGCATCTAATGGCGAGTACTTTGAAGGAGACTAAAAAGAATTTTGTAAAAAACTTAATAAACTAATTTTTTAGAGCAAAAGTCAGGTTTCTTTTGGGTCCCCCCACATATGTTTTTTTTGCAGCTCCTTAACCAAAAACTTTTTTTTTTTTGAGAGCTGAACCAATTTTTATGACAACAGCAAACATATATTCACCAATTAACATAAATCATATATAGACTTTGTGAAATACAATACTATGAGGAAAAGGACTACTGCAAGTTTGTGAAACAACTTAGGATGTCACTTACTTCTGTCTTCTCCTGACTTGGCCCTCTCCCGATCAGAAGACTGTGGTTTTGTACTTCTGTCTGTCTCTGCCTTCCTGTAAACACGTCATAATTCCTTATATGCTTAATTTCATTAATACTTTTTCAGGCATTAGTTAGTCAAATGGGTGACCTGGCGGTCTAGGGGTAAGGTGTCAGACTTCTATGTTGGCGGCCGGGGTTCAATCCTCGGTCCCGGCACAGATTTATCTGATTACCAAACCCTTCCTTCACCTCTGACAAGACATCTTGTGAATGTGGGGAATGCCAGGCCTCCACCGTGGTTCGGATTCCACGTTAAACTGTAGGTCCTCCATTTCATCTCACAATCACCCTACCATTACACATTAGCGTAAGTGCGTATAACCCGAACGG
>CABEEJ010000900.1:21933-32086 GCA_901482245.1 Timema douglasi | reverse complement strand
GGGGGGGGGTGTTCCTAAATGTTTTCCAATCTCCCTCCACGCAAATGATGGGTTCATTTCCTCTAATTCAACCTTCCCAATTCCTAATACATTAGAGTAATTAGTAATTAAAAAGCGTATAACCTGAACGGGTAGTAAGACGTGGTGCTAAATATTACTATTATTAATATTTAAATTGTTCCTAAACCTGTGGGCATAGAATATTGTTTTTGAATTTAAATTAAGGGTTTAGTTAATTAGTTTTAGGGTTCAAATATTTTGTTCTTTGTTTAATAATTATATAATATCGAAGCGCAGTTTTTGTATGAAATCTTTACATTGTAGTTCTCAAAATACCATATTTTGTGAATCAGCTTTTAATTTGCCAGTAGACAATAATTTTGTCCAAAGTATAACTTATTATTTACCTCCCTCTAAGTTGAAAATGGGCATACAGAGTTAATAAGAAGCCACAAATATTAAAATTAACTTAAATCAAGTATTTGAAATTAGTATTTGTAAAATAGTGAATTTGATTCATCGCTACCATATATAGGCTCTATGTAAGATTTGGTACAGTTGCCTCGTGACTTCTTTGGTGCTGACTGACAGCTCACAGCTGAGAGCTGGTGGCTTTGAAAAGTTACCAGACGAAATTATGTATCCCTACGCCGAACCATATGATCTTCAAAAACATGTGTTTAGCAGCTGTCACTTCAGACAGTCAAAATTTAGGTATATATACCTAAATGTTGACTGGAGCTGTTAGTCAGCACAAAGAAGCCATGGAGCTAATGTAATCATTTGTTCATGGAATTTTGTTCTTGTTAGATACATACAAATTAAACTAAACTTTAAACAGTAGGAAAAAAAAGTACAATAGTGTTAGTAAAATGATAGCTGGCCAAGGGTTTAAACCAAGTCATATGGATTTATGCTTAAACTGCTTTTTCAGTTGAGCTTTCCAGATTATAACCCATGTCCATTTTTCATTTAATTAATGAACCACAATAAAGATGACAAATGGGTATTGCTCAGTAAGTAGAGTAAGTATACCAATTAGAACACAATGCCCAAAGGTTGATGGTTTTAATCCCTGTTCATGTCTAATTTTAATAATAAAACAAAACACCCAAAATAAATACTAAGAAAATCAAATAATCCAATGCTGTGTAACACTTAGAAAATTCTCACCCTCTTTTTATAATTTCCTCTGGAACACTGATACACGTCAAGGTTTTTATATGTGAGTCTTCAAAGGCGGATTTAGCTCGAGTGTCCAATATTAAAAGCTTCTTTTTAGATTCCATCAAAAGAGAATAAAGTTCGTCGCTTGAAATGCTGGTTTCTTTGATGTCTGCTGAAAGCAAGTCGAAACTAATCAACAACTGATCTCCTCATTTAGAGGAAGCAATAAGGGAGTGGGAAACAATTTAGGAAAAAACACCCTCAGTATACCTGGCCAGTGTTTGAACCTTGACCTCCTTCTACAGGGCAGACTAGACGATCATGACTTTTAGTCTGCATGCCAATCAATGCAGAAAAAAAAATCTTGTTATTAAACAGAGTCCAAATAATGTATTTAACAGTTTGATTTTTGAGCTCTAGTTTTGTGTGACCAGTAATTATTATTTGTGCGTTTTATTGAGAATTACTCCATCTAGATATATTTTGAAAATTGAAAAATGACACATTGACACAGGAATCGAACCCAGGACCTTTGTATTAGTACGTCAATACTCTAACCACTGAGCTATCCAGGAATCGTCCCGTGCCTAGGGTCATTCTTCACTCATATTTTAAGGCAGAGTCTATGATGGACTTGTGGAAATCGTCGGCTATATGTTTGTTATTTTATTACGATCACGGACTATCAGATAACTCGGTAGTTGGGTTATGGCTGCCATTTGTACAATTATTATAATTGTAAGGGAATGCATATTTAAGAATCAAATAACTGAAGCTATTATTTATGCTTTTTGGTGAAGATAACTTCATCTAGCTATCATATTCTGAAAATTGAGAAATTGATTACTGGGTAACTCGGTGGTTAGAGCATTGGCGTACTAAGCCAAAGGTCCTGGGTTTGATTCCTGTGTCAAGGTTTCATTATTAAATTTTCAGAATATGATATCTAGATAGAGTAATCCACACTAAGGCCCAATTTTACAATGTCATGTTAATCTATTCGTTAGGGCTTAACATGAGGTTAAGCGATAACGACCACTACTTTTGANCGAGGATAGAACCCCGGACCCTCAGCACAGAAGTCTGACACCTTACCCATAGACCACCAGGTCACCCGATCTTAATAAAATCATACATTTGTAGCCGACGATTTCCGCACGTCCATCATAGACTCTGTCTTAAAATATGAGTGAAGAATGACCCTAGGCATGGGACGATTCCTGGATAGCTCAGTGGTTAGAGCATTCTCGTACTAAGTCAAAGATCCTGGGTTCAATTCCTGTGTCAAGGTGTCATTTTTCAATTTTCACATTAATTATTTTCTAACAAGTGCAGATTATATTAGTGTAGTTAAAAAACAATTTATTTTGTTTTCAATAAACAGATAAAGGCCAGATAATTCAACCCATATAACTTACACAAAGTATAAATAAATATAATAAGCTTATGAGTGAAATTTTTTTAACTTTTAAATATGTATTAGTATAAGGGTTGTAGACAGGAGTACTTTGGATACTAAGGAGAGATATTGTGATTTAAAACTAAAATCAATTGTAGAAAAATGTTGGTAGCCTTTCTCCAATGTTTATTAAATTTGAGAATAAATTTATTATATATAAAAATGGTTAATTCAAATTGATAATTAAAGTAAGACTACTCAAAGTGTTTGTTATAGTGATGATTACTTTGTTTCGTTCTGAAGAAAACCTCTTGAATGACCCTGCAGTGGTTAACTTGTGTAAATGGTATTAACTTGTGTTTTTCAAATAAGAATATAATGAACCTTTATAAATAATGGGGATGTTAATTTAAAATATCATGAAAATACATATATAAAGAAGCGTGTTTTTTTGTCAATTTAAAACCATAACAAGAGATATAAAATATTCATTACCTGAACTAACATCAGCGCCAAAGATCTATGTTTGTTACAAGGGCTAGGCATTTATATCTATTGTAAAAACATTTATATAATCAAAAATTAAAATAATGATACTCAGCCTTAAAAGCTAAAAGTTGTGCATTCTATAGATTATTAAATAGTGAAAACCACTCTGAGGATGAAACAAGTCAAAACAAAAGTGATACTGACTAGTAGTTCCATTCACGAGTTTGCCATTGAGCTCAACGAGGTCCTTGGACGATAACGGTTTCTTTGGCGGTTTCTGTTCCTCTTCAGCCTGTTTCTTCTGCAGTGATTGGGACTTCTCAAACTGTTCTTCCTCTTTCAACCGGGCATACCTTACACAATGGAATAATGCAAAATTAATTAGGATGGATAAGATATTACTAAGCTTTTCCTTACTTTAACCAAGGCCATTGTATTATTATTATTATTATTAGTATTAACACCGCGTCTTACTACCCGTTCGGGTTATACGCACTTACGCTAATGTGTAATGGTAGGGTGATTGTGAGATGAAATGGAGGACCTACAGTTTAACGTGGAATCCGAACCACGGTGGAGGCCTGGCATTCCCCACATTCACAAGATGTCTTGTCAGAGGTGAAGGAAGAGTTTGGTAATCAGAGAAATCTGTGCCGGGACCGAGGATAGAACCCCGGACCCTCAGCACAGAAGTCTGACACCTTACCCATAGACCACCAGGTCACCCGATCTTAATAAAATCATACATTTGTAGCCGACGATTTCCGCACGTCCATCATAGACTCTGTCTTAAAATATGAGTGAAGAATGACCCTAGGCATGGGACGATTCCTGGATAGCTCAGTGGTTAGAGCATTCTCGTACTAAGTCAAAGATCCTGGGTTCAATTCCTGTGTCAAGGTGTCATTTTTCAATTTTCACATTAATTATTTTCTAACAAGTGCAGATTATATTAGTGTAGTTAAAAAACAATTTATTTTGTTTTCAATAAACAGATAAAGGCCAGATAATTCAACCCATATAACTTACACAAAGTATAAATAAATATAATAAGCTTATGAGTGAAATTTTTTTAACTTTTAAATATGTATTAGTATAAGGGTTGTAGACAGGAGTACTTTGGATACTAAGGAGAGATATTGTGATTTAAAACTAAAATCAATTGTAGAAAAATGTTGGTAGCCTTTCTCCAATGTTTATTAAATTTGAGAATAAATTTATTATATATAAAAATGGTTAATTCAAATTGATAATTAAAGTAAGACTACTCAAAGTGTTTGTTATAGTGATGATTACTTTGTTTCGTTCTGAAGAAAACCTCTTGAATGACCCTGCAGTGGTTAACTTGTGTAAATGGTATTAACTTGTGTTTTTCAAATAAGAATATAATGAACCTTTATAAATAATGGGGATGTTAATTTAAAATATCATGAAAATACATATATAAAGAAGCGTGTTTTTTTGTCAATTTAAAACCATAACAAGAGATATAAAATATTCATTACCTGAACTAACATCAGCGCCAAAGATCTATGTTTGTTACAAGGGCTAGGCATTTATATCTATTGTAAAAACATTTATATAATCAAAAATTAAAATAATGATACTCAGCCTTAAAAGCTAAAAGTTGTGCATTCTATAGATTATTAAATAGTGAAAACCACTCTGAGGATGAAACAAGTCAAAACAAAAGTGATACTGACTAGTAGTTCCATTCACGAGTTTGCCATTGAGCTCAACGAGGTCCTTGGACGATAACGGTTTCTTTGGCGGTTTCTGTTCCTCTTCAGCCTGTTTCTTCTGCAGTGATTGGGACTTCTCAAACTGTTCTTCCTCTTTCAACCGGGCATACCTTACACAATGGAATAATGCAAAATTAATTAGGATGGATAAGATATTACTAAGCTTTTCCTTACTTTAACCAAGGCCATTGTATTATTATTATTATTATTAGTATTAACACCGCGTCTTACTACCCGTTCGGGTTGTACGCACTTACGCTAATGTGTAATGGTAGGGTGATTGTGAGATGAAATGGAGGACCTACAGTTTAACGTGGAATCCGAACCACGGTGGAGGCCTGGCATTCCCCACATTCACAAGATGTCTTGTCAGAGGTGAAGGAAGGGTTTGGTAATCAGATAAATCTGTGCCGGGACCTGGGATTGAACCCCGGCCGCCTGCACAGAAGTCTGACACCTTACCCCTAGACCGCCAGGTCACCTACAAGGCCATTGTAGATGGTGAGAAAAGTAAGCACTACAAATTGGTGGACAGTTGTGCCTATGACAGAATCAAGGTGTTAACATCATAAAACAATTGTAAAAAAGGGTAGCAAAGGGTCAAGGAAAAGATTAATTCAAAAATAAAAATAAATAAATGAAACAGCAAATAAAATCATGGAATAGCTCCTAGAGCTTTCAAATAAAAAAAAAAAAGTGTTGGAGGAAGCTATTAGATCCCCCTTTCTTAACAGGCTTCCCTAGGGGAACGGGTATCTGGTTTCCGAAGGGATCTCCTCGATAAATTAAGCTTTTTTTAAAACTTGAGCTCCACTAGTGTTGGAAACCATTAGTAAGTACGGGGTTCAATCCTCGGTCCCGGCACAGATTTATCTGAATACCAAACCCTTCCTTCACCTCTGACAAGACAACTTGTTAATGTGTGGAATGCCAGGCCTCCACCGTGGTTCGGATTCCACGTTAAACTGTAGGTCCTCCATTTCATCTCACAATCACCCTACCATTACACATTAGCGTAAGTGCGTATAACCCGAACGGGTGCTAATAATAATAAATTAGTAAATACATTTTCATTTATTTAAGCTAGATAACATACAACTTCTGAGCCAACTGATTATAATAGCACATGACATATAACCTAACTTAAATTTATAAGACACAATATCCAGCCCTTGGCTGTTAATTCATAACTTTGAAAGAGGAACCCCACATTTCACCAATAATACATTTTTCGGCCATGCCAGGAATCAAACGCGGGACCCTTAGCTCCAGTAGACAGACAAGCTACTGATTGATCTAAGGTGTCAGACATTAGTAACTAAATAATAGACACAATACTAAAGTCAAGTTCTCACTACACTAGTGAATTTCTGTCTATTTAGGTAACAATACTTTACATTTTTCTAAATCTTTATTTCAGTGTAAAAATAAACCACCATCCATAGATAGCCTCGTTAAAGCATAAGTCAGTTTTTAAACAACAATACAAGTTTTAGCAACCCCCTGTAAACTGCGTCAAGTTGCGTTGACTGCTTTTAAACGTTTTATGCCCTACTATCTCAGGACAATCAAATCTCTCCTGCATATCCTACTGTGAAACCGAGGCTAGTTCATTTACCAGCTTTGTAACAGCGTGTACAAGTTCTAGACATAGACGGGTGAGTGTGTGTGTCCCCAAGACACCAGCACCTTGAAGGTTGGGTTGGGAGAAGGAAAAGAGGACAGACAGGATATAGTGTACAGGTGTCGGAACGTTTAAAAATAAAAAAAAAAACCTTCCCGATGCAATACCACAGGGATAGTATCACAATATCTTTTTATATTGTAAAGTCCGTTCACCGTAGGAATTGATTTCTGAAAGGCCTTTTTCCCTACCAGAAATCTATTATATAGTAGGATTTTGGTAGGAAAAAAGACCTTTTAGAGAGTAATTCCTACCGTGAAAGGAGTATAGTATCCTCTTCCCCTCTTATCGTTTGTATATATTTAATATAATTTATATGAAGTTCTTAGTAATAATTTGTATGTATTTACTGTTGGAACACACTGATGAGACAAGTGTATGTATTATGTATAAGTAGAATGAATGGGTTTGTTTGAACACTGGATAAACAACTAGAAGTTAATAGATAACACAAGAAATCCTGTAGTTTCTACTGATTATATGCCGAGTAGCGTTCTTCCAGCCTGTTTCTAGAAAATATATCTCATTCAATCAGTGCCTTTGAGGCTGCTAGTGCTGTCACCTTTAACTGTGAACCCAAGTAGCACCGTCGTCGCAGCTGATTTTCTAGCGACACTCCCCCTCATCAAGCAGTGCTATTGATGCTTCCATCACTCATGGCCAATCATAATCGATTTGCTGATCACGAGTAGCTCGGCATCAGAGCTATGCCAAGCTAACAGAAAATAGGACAACACTTCAGATGCTCCAATTCACCCTGAACCAAAGCTGTGGAGTTGGTACACCAAGCCTTCAACTCCAACTATTATATTTTTCTATAGTTCGACTGACTACAATTCTGACTCCTTCATAAATGGCTAATGTATATTATTAGTATAACAAAATATGTTACATCAGCATTTGTCACATCAGCTAATACTGCCCAAAACAAATTTCCGACTATCCCCATTTCTCAACACAATTCTTTATTACTATCTCTCCATTCCAACCTCCCGTGCCAGAGACACTGATGCTTGCATTGGTTACCTACAGGTGCTCAGGGTGGCCCTGCGGACTGTTATATCTCTGTTTGACTACTTTTTTTTTAAGTAGTACACAGGGCTGGGTTGAAAGCCACGTTGCAAGCTTGCTCATGGCGGCGGCCCAGAAATGGGTTGGATTCTGTCGGGCAGTGAGTTTAATTAATTAAGTGATGATGTTGGCAGTGTGGTGGGGTCCAGGCTCCTGAGGTTCTGGGTCTGCGGACCTGGGCCTCACCTTTTGTGCGGTGAGCCGTTTTAGAGCTTCGGTGCTAACCTGGACAGTTAGTAGTGCATGGGCTAGAACATGGGTGCCTCCGCTCGCACGTACAAGTAGTAGGGAATTACGTTCCCACGCGCAATGGGCATAACCCCATTCCCCTACACACGGGAAAGAGTGGAAATTTTAAGTCATTTCTGTGAGCGGAAGTAAATAGCTCCGGTTACCACCCTGGATAGGTGAAAGGCATGTGGTCCCCCCCTGTGTCGGTCCAACCACTGAGTGACTGGAAGGGGAGGAGGAGATAATTCTCACCTCTCCGGGTATTTGGCCTGATCTGGATCATCCCACCCTTCGAGGTGCAGGGGTTGGAGATTTTTAGGTACCGACCTAGAAACTGACCTGGGCCACAATGTTCAGGGGTACCTGGTGTATCACTTACATGCCGAGCCCATAGCATGTTAAGAGATACGTTGTCTCCCTTCTAACCAAAAATCTTTTACCCAATCCTTTGAATCTAAATGACAGCCCAACAGCTCCAGAGCCCGGGCCATCCTTATCCCCTTAGTTGAAATTTAATGTAGCTTAGCCCCAAACACGATGGCTCAAGATGACACCCATCCCCTGAGAACTAATGAAGTGAGATTTCACCAACATTTTGGATCAAAAAGGGACATTGGCCAATGAGTCAACTAGCCTACGCCTCGGCCCCCAGGCTTCACACACGAAAACTAATTTACAGGCTAAATTGTTCCGCCCGCAACAAAAGTTTCACATACAGTACCCCTCCCCCAAACTGTTGTACATATTTATAACAATTTTTTACATTTAAATATTATATAGTGTCCAAATATGTTTCAATTTATACAATAAACAAACAAACTAATCAGTCATCGTTTGTTTATTAATTGCCTTTTACAAATTAATTAATATAACGGTAATTATCTAGAATTTTGCAAAATATAAATCTCAGGTTTTCTTCATGGTGCTTTAATTTCGTTTTCACAGAATCCATGATTATGGTATTTATATACCGAAACATGTCAGAATATTAAAAACCAGCATCCTTCTAATGGCCGAGTTTCACAAGGAGTAATGGGACTGGAACAAGATAAGACTTAGATTTCATATAAACCTTAAAATTTAAACAATTATATTCCCCAAATCGTTGTACAAGATCACTTAACTACTTTATTGAACTTCATTGAGAGATGTTAACTGACTAATTCTAATTTTATAATCAATTTTACAACACTGTTGATCTTAAAACTTTTGTTTTGTCATCAATTTATTGTATCCAATTTTGTAACTAATATTTTAATATATTGTATGTGTATTTTAAGCTTTTCATCAATCCATAATTTAATCCAGATGATGATGTTATATCAATTTATTAAAATAATTTTTTATACACCACATTTTATTGCTCATTAGAAGCATAATATAAGCAAGCTTTTGAATATTATATTCACTCAATTCATCTACCAATTGTATAACCATCTAATTCATTTAATTATAAATCTATACATTATATTATATCTATCCCTGAATTTTCTATCTAGGTCTTAATTTGAATTACTACCACTGCTTACTTTAAACTACTTTAGAACGTTTTCTAAAATTTCATCTAGCTTAAGCTGTGTTGTGTGTACAAACATAAGAATACAAGATCAATTTCTTCAAAACTAATAAAAATGAGTTTCTTCAAAATAACAAATTCTTCACATACAAGCAGCATTAAAACTGGTCTGCTATCATCATCACCACACCAAAACCTTTCAATTTTACTCAATAACGTGGGTAAGGTACAAATTCAACACCTTACATGGCCAACTGATTCCGACGAAAGCACAAAATAAGTTGCCATATAAATGTTTTTGTTGTGATACTTTAAATATTTTGGCGATATGACACTGTGACATCACGAGGTAAGAACTATACTAGTCAAAGCTTAGGAATATCAGCAGAAATATCCTGTATTTCAATTTCAATGTAGAGGGAAGCGTAACAATGATTGCTATATTTCACTATAAATAATAATCAGAATGTTTTAGTGCCATCAAGACATAAAGAAAAATGGGAAAAATATCCTCAAAGGCAGGCAATGTGTGCCTTGCTTGCCCTGACAATGTTCATCAGTTATGACCAACCTATGTTATTCTGCTTCTCAACAGGCATTAACTTACAAATGGGGTTAATGGACTATGATCCAGGGTGGCAAAATTGTTAAGGTAGAAAAAATGTGGGTGCAAAAAAAAATTAAAGCAAAATGTTCATCAACACAGTAAAAGAATCAAACTGTGAATGAAGTAACTGTGACAGCTACATGGTGTATACTAAACTTGACCAATGAAATCCCCGACCTTTTCCCTGATTTCCCCTCATCATTTCCTAAAATTCCAGACTAAAAAAGTATGTCACTTCCTTCTAAAC
>CABEEJ010000900.1:0-21861 GCA_901482245.1 Timema douglasi | reverse complement strand
CCTTGTTTATCTATTACTCTTTTTTAAAATAATAATAAGTTTTAAAATTTGAATTAAAATTGTTTCTAGGAATTAAAAATATATTACACAGCTACAAACAAAAAGTGACATTATAATTTACTGATTATTGTATTTCATATTTTGAGTAAAATATCATTTTCTCGGACTTTTATTGCGATTTATCAAATTCCCGACTTATTCCCGTTTTTTCCCGATCACTTCAAATTCCCGGCTAATTCTAGTTTTCCCTGATTTTCTCAGATGGTAGACACCCTGAGCTATGTTATTGCCGGCCACTTTTTCGGCCCGTCGCTTTACCTTCAAAGAGAATATTTATTATTAAAAATAAACAAAATTTCAAATAAATTACCAAGATGGCATTAATAGTGGATTGACAGTACATTTCAGAACTTTTACATTAATCTAGAGATAGAACAGTAATGACTTTTCACTATCTATCTATATAGGTTAATTCCCTGTGTGTTAGAAAATAATTTTCTCCCTTGCATGTTGATGATGGTCAGTGAGCTGACCAGCACCGGCAGACAAAACTTATGGGGGTCAGGTGTTTACATGTTTGTTAGCCCTAGTACACTAACCATGAGTAAGTTTTATGCCTGAGTTAAATATTAACATTCAATCTATTCATATTTTATACATGAGTGTAACACAAAAGCAGTCGAGTGAAGCTTAGTACCAACAACAGGCACAATAGAAGGCTGAGAAATGATGTGATGTTATAGAAAATACTGTTAAAATTGATAGTTTTTTTAAGAAGCTCAATATTGTGAATCAACATGATAACTTTAAATGTGATGCTGAGGGAATTAAATTCCCATTACTGACTTGAATATGTCAAAGAAAGTTGGCCTACAGAGTTCCGTGGTGTAGACGGAGAGGTTAGGCATATCCCTAACTTAACTGCAGCGCTAAATTAATAATAATAATAATAATAATAATATTTAGCACCGCATCTTACTACCCGTTCGGGTTATACGCTTTAAGTACTAATTACTCTAATAGATTAGGAATTGGGAAGGTTGAATTAGAGGAAGCGAACCCGCATTTGCGTGGAGGGAGAGTGGAAAACCATTTAGGAAAATCCACCCCCAGTTCACCCGATCGAGATTCGAACCTTGATCTCCCCGTCCTCAGCAGTCAAGCGGCTCAACACGACTAACGCGTTAGCCAACTACGCCACCGAGGCGGGTAGCGCTAAGTACCTCGTCTTTTATGGCTAGCATCAGCCATTGTAACAATTCTTGAGTTAGCTCTAATGTGACTGTAGAAGCTCCAGTTTTATGGGCAATAACTGATACTATAAGTTAATATGTCTCATGACATGGAATAAACAAAGATATTAATAGACTATATTTTTTTCACCTAAAGAGATTTCATAGTGTGCAATATCGATATTTAAACAAATATTTATTTAAAACCCAGCTTGCCAATGGCCGGATGGTAAAAAAAAATACTTAATGTACTAAAGAGATTTCATAGTGTGCAATATCGATATTTAAACAAATATTTATTTAAAACCCAGCTTGCCAATGGCCGGATGGTAAAAAAAAATACTTAATGTACTCAAGAGAGTGCTGGTTCACTTTTTTTTTTATGTTCCTTGTCAAATATTTGGTGTAACTACAAATATAGCAAAATTATTTAGCCATTAGGACATCTTATTGATAAACAAAATATCAAAAGAAGGATTTGACGATTGGAGACATAACAATGATCCGTTGAAAAATCATGATAATTCTTTTGAACACAAGTGATGTGTTTTAGCAATGAAAATAAGAACATCCACTCATTTAATAAATGATACATAGATTTCACATCAAATTGATGAGAAAAAGTACTGGTGCAATATTTTGAAATACAGTAGCTTCATGGCTTCTTTGGTGCTGAGTGAAAGCTCGCAGCTGACAAATAACGGCTTTGAAAAGTTACCAGACCAAATTATGTATCCCTACGCCGAATCCTATGATCTGCAAAACACAAGTGTTTAGCAGCTGTCACTTCTGATAGTCAACATTTAGGTATATACCTAAATGTTGACTCATAAGTCAGGTGTGAGCTGTCAGTCAGCACCAAAGAAGCCATGGGGCTACTGTAGGTTGTAGCAGTAGTCCGAAGAGTGGCAGCCGCCGGTTTATCAAGAAGTTTGGCTCATCAAACAGTAGTAACTATATAATGTGTCTTGAACTTCTCTCTGAATTTGATCCTTATATGGCAGAGCACATGGCTATGCACATTAATCCAAGTTAAGGACATACTTCATAATTATCT
This sequence comes from Timema douglasi, assembly GCA_901482245.1. NCBI lineage: Eukaryota > Metazoa > Arthropoda > Insecta > Phasmatodea > Timematidae > Timema > Timema douglasi. The sequence goes on along the minus strand of CABEEJ010000900.1, from coordinate 19,572 downwards.
TCATTACATCTCAACAGTTCTTTAAGTTTATGGCAAAAAACATTACAAAGCAAATTTGTTGAGGAAGTAAAGAGTGCCAAGTACTTTTCAATTATAGTAGACTCTAACCCAGATATATCTCATGTCGATCCTCTCGCAGTAACTGTTAGATATGTCCTAGAAAATGGAAACCATGCAGAGATTCCTGTGTTTCCTTCCAAGCGTATGCCACAAATTAGAATAAGTTTTCGATGCTGTTGTCCCTGTGCTAACAGTTTATAATATATTATTATTAGCACCGCTTCTTACTACACGTTCGGGTTATACGCACTTACGCTAATGTGTAATGGTAGGGTGATTGTGAGACAAAATGAAGGACCTACAGTTTAACGTGGAATCCGAACCACGGTGGAGGCCTGGCACTCCCCACTTTCACAAGATGTCTTGTCAGAGGTGAAGGAAGGGTTTGGTAATCAGATAAATCTGTGCCGGGACCGAGGATTGAACCCCGGCTGCCAGCACAGAAGTCTGACACCTTACCCCTAGACCGCCAGGTCACCTCTTTTGTTACATCAATATTATGAATAATAGGCCCTATACTTGTTTAAGGTGGAAAAAAAATATGTGTTGTTATTGTTTTTAATATATTATTGATTAGATAGTGCAATTTTTGTCTTTCTATAGCAAAACTACTTATAAATAATAATAATAGTACTTATAATAAATATAGTTTCAAATAACATACCTGAGTTCTAAATTAAGTGAGACTTTCTCAGCCCAATCCATGGCACTGTTAACCTTCTTAGAGCCCAGTATCTGTACATAAAACTTCTTGTCATTTCTATATTCTGGAGAGTCCTTTATAACTTGAATGAGACCAAGGTATTTCATCAAGGCCAAATAGCACATTTCTTCATCACCAGATTTGTCAAAAAGTTCTGCTTGAGCATACAACTTTTCTGCTGATTTACATAATCTATAAAACCAAGAAAAGTTGTTTTAGCATTTAGTTTATTGACCTACAGAGCTTTAATGAACTAAGCTTGGACCTTTGACAAAACATTCAATGGAATTTATTTATCTCTTAACATTTTCTTTTGGGTTCAGTCAGGCCTATCAAAAAGAAAAAAGGTATGTTATTTATTATTATTTATTAGCAGCGCGTCTTACTACCCGTTTGAGTTATAGGCACTTACGCTAATGTGTAACGGTAGGGTGATTGTGAGATGAAATGAAGGACCTACAGTTTAACGTGGAATCCGAACCACGGTGGAGGCCTGGCATTCCCCACATTCACAAGATGTCTTGTCAGAAGTGAAGGAAGGGTTTGGTAATCAGATAAATCTGTGCCGGGACCGAGGATTGAACCCCGGTCGCCAGCACAGAAGTCTGACACCTTACCCCTAGACTGCCAGGTCTCCTTGAAAAGAGGTAAGGATCCTGATAAAGGATGTGAGGGTTTCAAAAGTTAAATTTGAAAATGGCAGTGGAAAGGGCTCAATATAACTCTTGGCGATTTTTAATTACAGATTATAGGTGTAGGTCTAGTCAATTATTTATTAATTCTTTTTTGTCAATTAACATTTATTGCAGTCAACAGTAGTTTTTGTGGAACAAATTAAAAATGCTTTGGGTGAATGCAGGAAACAGGTTTTCTTTGTCACCTGACACTATCAAAATGTACAATATTATTCAAAATAAACACAACCAGAAATGGGACATATCAATATTAAGTGGATGCATGTCAACTATGAGAAAATATATCAGCACCACTTCCCGGAAGGATGTATTCACTTTACTACAGTAGCCCCATGGCTTCTTTAGTGCAGACTGACAGCTCACAGCTGACTTCTGACAGTCAACATTAGGTATATACCTAAATTTTGACTGTCATAAGTGACAGCTGCTAAACACATGTTTTTGCAGATCATATGGTTCGGCGTAGGGATACATAATTTGGTCTGGTGACTTTTAAAAGCTTTTAGCTGTCAGCTGTGAGCTGTCAGTCAGCACCAAAGAAGCCATGGGGCTACTGTATTTGGACTGTTGTTTTTTACTCTCAGCCTAGGTTTAGCGGTGTTACCATAGGTCAAGTTTGTGTTGATTGTGAGATGTAAAGGAGATGTGGTCCAGTGTTGTTTATTTCATTGAACATCCATTAACTTGTAAAAGTGAAACCAGATACTGCAATTTAATGGAGAAGGAGGGGGTAAAGAAGGAACCAGCGATTTCTTGTACAGACCATTCACATTACAAATAGGGTTTCTGGTTCGAGAATACCTGAGAATTTTTTGTATGTTGAGTACAGGGAAAGAATGGACGGGACACGAGAAATGAAAACAATCTGTGTTCATAAAAATTGTATAATCAAGTAGATTTAAAAGTCACACAGCTTTTCTCGCTTTTTTACACTTGAATTTTGTTTAGCGCATTGGATAGTTAGAATATTCAGTGTACCCTGACATGTCCCATTGTCAAAGGATGAGGTGAAACAAAGTTGAGAGGCATGACTACAGGCAGTGGATGAGAGAGAGAGTTTGCAGAGGAAAACACGACAAAAGTGTATACATATGGTGCGATCTGCCAAACTTCAGTGGACGATGAGATGGATGTTCGAGTTGTTTGCCTCAATAAAGTGGGTAATAGCCTCCAGGTGTTTAGTGTAAGCACAGAAGAGACAGACCCATATGTTAAATTTGACCAAATTGTCAAACTTTTACCAGAGCCATTAATACAAGTTAATGGAAGTATCTCTATCCACAATCTTATTTTAAAATTAAATAGCCTTTTTAAATTGTTTGAACCTAAAATTAATGTTTAATTTACTTATAATAATCTCTATAGATGTGTTAATTTTACAATCAAAATAAATGTAAAGAATGGTTTTAGGATATTTGTTTCAATCACTCAAACCTTAAAAATGTGTCTATGTTAACTTAATAATAACGGAAAATGATAAAATAAAGAAAATATATTATATTTAGCACCACGTCTTACTACCCGTTCGGGTTGTACGCTTTAAGTACTAATTACTCTAATGGATTAGGAATTGGGAAGGTTGAATTATAGGAAGTGAACCCGTATTTGCGTGGAGGGAGAGTGGAAAACCATTTAGGAAAAACCACCCCCAGTTCACCCAACCGAGATTTGAACCTCGATCTCCCCGTCCTCAGCAGTCGAGCTCAACACGACAAGCGCGTTAGCCAACTACGCTACCGAGGTGGGTAAAAAATAAAGAAAAAGGAAAAGTATGTTCTTAAGAGTAAATTTAATGAAGAAAGCCCACCTAGGGAAAGAGGAAAAATGTGGGAAGAATCCAATGCACAAAGGTGACATCTTCCTTTCTTCTGTCTTCTATAGTAGAAGTAGCCACACACACATTTAAACACAATAGAGTAATATTTCGGTATGGTATACTAGTAGCTTTATATAAGTTTCAGCAACAAGACAGCAATTTTAATCTACTTTCTACATATAATGTGACAAGTTTTGCAAAGACCTTTTAAAACTCAATATTTTTTTAGAATAACATTTTAATATTCTTAACAGTACATTGGGTGCTGTAAATCTCTTTAAGAGTTTTCTTTTACATTAAGCCCTGAAAATAAAAGAAACTTTGAAGTTATGCACACACTAATCTGTCATGTACTTTTGTGGTAACATGAGTTACTGTGTATATTTATTTATTAAACAATCAAATAATGTTGAGATAAAAAAAACTGTTCTGCAGATAGAGTATTTTTAAAGGAAATAATATTGGGTAGATAGATATAACTTTAATCTTTATTTGATTGTTTAAATACCTAGTTATTCCGTCTGACAGTAACGTGAGTTATCATGGAATGACCCATTAGTGTAAATTCGAATAGCCTAGATGGGTAGTTAAACTCGGTGCAAAAACACACAATGTTAATATGACCTACATAATTTTATATAATATGTAAACACACACACACACACAATATACAAGTGATTATTGAGACTAAGTAGATAGTATGATGGCCCTCAATTCAATTCCAATCTCATGTGTTTGTGTTATATTATTATAGTTAGCATTGGCTTATTCTGAGAAAACTAATAGCTTCGTTGTACTCAAAAAGTTGCGGAGGGAATTTGAAAGTCTAAGATCAACTGCCAGTGGCCAGGATCCTACCCCAGAAATTACTATATATTCAGAAACTTTAAATAAATATGGCTGGGCTAAGGGCTCTATGAGCACTTTCATAGTCTGAAGGTGTGAAAATATATTCATGTGCACAAAGAAATTATATGTTTTTGACATTCAGTGGAAACAAACTATAACAAATATAAGTTAGGACAAATGTTATTAGGTATTTAAAGAATTCAGGAAGTTATATTTAAAAGAATAAGTTTTTATGAAGATGAATAATAAAAGAAATATGATACTGAAAGACACTTGAAAATTATGTATAATTTTGGAATACTAATTGTAACAAATTTCATAACATTTAAAAAATACTTCATTGACTCATAATTTTTCATATCAAAGAGTCAAACAGTTAAAATAACATTGATAACATATTAAGAATAACAATACAAAATCTGAGTTGACATACAGATAAACGTATAAAACTTATTTAAAACAACAAAGTTAAAATTATGTTAATATCACCAGTCAAATTAAGTTTGTTAAATAATGGTATATATAAACTGAAAAAATTAAATTAAATTTACTGAAAAAAGGTAAGTTGGATTGAAATCTAAGTCTTATCTGAAATTGACATCCCTTTACTCCTTTGTTAGTCCAGAACAGGAGGTGAATTATGGGGGGAATTTAATCCGACATGTTTCGGTACGTCATTTTCGTACAATATCCATTGGAAACTGTAAAAGTTGCTGTGTGAAGCACAATGTTTTTACATGACTGCAAGATGTTAACTCAACAACTTCATCAATGTTATTTTAACTGTTTGACTCTTATATATGAAAAATTATGAGTCGATGGCGTATTTTTTAAATGTTATGAAATTTGTTACAATTGGTATTTCAAGATTATAAATAATTTTTCAAGTGTCTTTCAGTATCATAATATTCTTTTTATTATTCTTATTCATAAAAACTTATTTTTTAAAACATAATTTCCTGAATTCTTTAAATAATAGCATTAAAGTCCTAGCTTATATTTATCCACTCCTTACTCAAGATTTAAAATTTTAGAATGTTTTCTAAACTGTTGTATAACAAAGTACATTAATAAACTATTTATTATTAAGAAAAACCTAAAAACAATTAATCGTATTAGTTAGACTGTTTAAAAAGCCAAGGTATTAAATTTATTACAATTGTAACTGCTTTTAAATATATTCTTTTGATTTAAAAATGACATGTGACCACCAGCATCAAACCCAAGACTTTTGGCATAGTACGCCAATGTTATTACCACTGAACTATTCATGTTTGATTACCGCGTCCAGGAGTCATTTTTCAATCTAATGAATATGAAATTTGGATGTGGCTATAATCATAACTAACAAATATATTACCGGCCTCGGTGGCGTCGTTGGCTAACACGCTAGTCGTGTTGAGCTCGACTGCTGAGGACGGGGAGATCGAGGTTCGAATCTCGGTCGGGTGAACTGGGGGTGGTTTCTCCTAAATGGTTTTCCACTCTACCTCCACGCAAATGCGGGTTCACTTCTTCTAATTCAACCTACCCTATTCCTAATCCATTAGAGTAATTAGTACTTAAAGCGTATAACCCGAACGGGTAGTAAGACGCGGTGCTAAATATTAATTAACCAATATAAATCAGCTTGGCTATTAGATCATACTATTGGCATTGTACTACTGGTAGCATAATAATAATAATAATAATATTTAGCACCGCGTCTTACTACCCGTTCGGGTTATACGCTTTAAGTACTAATTACTCTTATGGAATAGGAATTGGGAAGGTTGAATTAGAGGAAGTGAACCCGCATTTGTGTGGAGGGAGAGTGGAAAACCATCTAGGAAAAACCACTCCCAGTTCACCCGACCGAGATTCGAACCTCGATCTCTCCGTCCTCAGCAGTCGATGGTAGCATAAGGCCCTCCCGAGTCAAAGGTGGCTGTGTTATATGATAGCTCATGATCTTAATCGATCACTCATGTTTAGCCGACAGTTTCCGCAAGTTCGTCACAGACTTGTCTTAAAATAGCAGTGAAGAATGACCCTGGGCACGGGACGACTCATAGATAGCTCAATGGTTAGAGCATTGTTACCGGAGTATACTAAGCCAAAAGTCCTGGATTTGATTCCTTTATACAGGTTTCATTTTTCAATTTAAAAAAGTTAGTATTTATATGTTCGCATTCTTGATAGGCCTAAGTCAATTGTGAATAATAATGTATTACTTAAATAATTTGTTGATTTAAAGCAATTACGCCTATTTTTCTGACATAAAGTACTGTAACCAAGAAGTATAAAATATATATTATGTACTAGAATAGGCCTAGGCTACCTATGAATAGACAATTTTAATATTAATATGTTCCAATGCTAAGGATGTTGGTTGAGAATAATAATGTAATTAATTTGAGTGTGTTAAGTGTTGGGACTTGAGTAATTCCATCCACTCAATAGAGCAGTTTAGTAGGTGAGCCTTGACCTGCAAAGAAGATGGGCAGTGCCTTCTAAATGTTCTTTAATGTCTTGTTTTACTTTGTTGTTTTCTTATTATCTATGATGTATATATGATCTGTAGTATCAATTACAAGAATGAACAAATAGTCATGAACTTTGTGTTTTAAATATGTATAAGATATGGAAACCATTAATTGATGTCATAATACCATTTACAACAGGTTATGGGCCCAGATAAGTTTTTAAGGTTCAAGTGAAAGTTTAAACAGAAGTTTTGAGTGTTATTCGTGATCGTTTGTCTGCAACATTACATCAGTTCATGTTGGTTAGCTTCTGATTCGATTGAACTAAAAAATTGTGCTCGAAATGTCATCAGTTAATGTCACTAATTATAAAATAGAGCCATTAAATAAAAATAATTATGATACATGGGAAATACAGGCAAAAGTAGTCCTCATTCGTAGTGGTGAAACATCAATACCTGCAGAAGAAGCAGATAAGAAGAAATATGACTCGCATGCAAGGTCAGATCTAATTATTGATAATATCCCCAAACGAACTAAAACACGTGAAAAATTGTGACACATCGAAGTCATTATGGGACAAATTGAAAAGTGTATACCAAAGTGGAGGTCCTGCTCGTAAAGCCACATTACTAAAACGACTCGTTCTGCACAAGATGAAGTACAATGATGATATGAGTACCCACCTAGATGAGTTCAGAGATGCTGTAGATAAGCTCCAAGATATGGGAATAGAGATAAACGGTGATTTGTTGAGCATCATGATGCTCTACAGCCTATCCCCCTCCCTACGAGAATGTTCGTATAGCAGTTGAAAGTAGGGATAATTTACCAACTCCTAGTGAATTAAAAATCAAGAATATGGAAGAATCAAATGCTAGACACAGGGATGACCTCAAAGGTAAGCATGAGGATGCAATTTTTGTTAAAAAAAATTGATAAACATCATCATAGAAATTTTAATTCAGATCAAAATCACTAAAAATTTTGATCTGGTCACGGTCAAGCTCATCAAAATAAAAATAATAGCGGTAACATGAACTGCCAAATATGCAAAAAGTCTAATCATAGGACGGAAGATTGCTGGTTCAACAAGAAAAAGGAATCCACCTTCAAAATTGAAGAATGTCTTTCAAAAGGCCTACACCCATCACCACCCATGAATTCTATTTGGTGTTTGGATAGTGGATCTACTTCACACATGTGCTATGACCAAACAAAATTTTCAAAACTATCTGAGCTAAATAATCATGGCATTCTCAAGCTCGCATCAGAGGAACACACTACAAGTATTTCAGGTATTGGCTTAATCAAAATTCAGCTCGATGATGACTCAATAGTAAATTTACCAGAAACTTTGCATGTACCAAAATTGACTACAAATATTCTCTCTGTTGCAAAAATTAGGTCACTGCAGGATAAGGCCAGATGCCTAGAACTGGAATCAAATTTGCCTCACTCATTTTGGGCTGAGGCCATAAATTGTGCAAATTATTTATTAAATCGCAGCCCATCCAGGATTCTGAAAGGTGAAGCTCCATATCAAAAGTGGACTGGTCATGTACCTTCAGTTCATCATCTTAAAGTTTTTGGATACAAAGCGTTCATGCACAAGGACCCCAACAGAAGAAAATTTGATTCAAGAGCCAAAGAAGGCATTTTTGTCGGATACTCTGAAGTATCAAAGGCCTATTGTATTTGGGTGCCATCCTAAAGAAAGATTTCAATTGCGAGAGATGTAAAAATAATTAACAAGCTCTACTATGAATCCAACCAAGAACCCTCAAGTGGTGATCCATTCAGTGAACAATACTGTGAACAACAATCAAATACGCCGAAAAAGGAAGAAAACATTAACAGTCAAGAGATTTCAGTAATAAGAAATGACGAAAATTTAGATGAAATTAATGCAGTCACAAGTGACAAACAAGAAAACAATGAAGGATCTGAAGATAGCTTTGAGGAAGAAGAAGTTGAGGAAGAAGGACAAAGATGTTTAAGACCAAGAAGTACAATTAGACTACCCCCTTGAATGAATGAATATGACATGTCTGCATTATGTGAAGTTAAGGAAGCTCTAGAAGGGCCAGATGCGGAAGAATGACATGAAGCCATAAAAAATGAAATCAAAGCCCATATAAAGAATGACACTTAAGAATTAGTGACAAAACCAAATGGGGCAAATGTAATAAGTTCCAAAATGGTGTTAAAAAATAAGTATAAACAAAATGGCGATCTTGAGCGGAGAAAAGCACGTCTTGTAGCTCGAGGATTCTCACAAAGACCAGGACTCTACTATGGAGAGATGTATGCCCCAGTCGCCAGATTAAGCTCTATCAGAACTCTTCTTGCTGTAGCAGTCGAAGAAAATCTAAAAATAAATCAACTTGATGTCCCAACAGCTTTCCTTAATGGGTATAAGGATGAAAAATTATTTATGTAAAAGCCAGAATTTCTAGAAAGAATCCTATGCAACATCATGGTTGAAGAAAGTGCTAATGAAGACTCCACTATGTTCAAAAAGGTAAAGAAAATGCTTGAAGAGCTACGCAAACAAAATGGTGAAAAGGTATGTCGTCTTAAGAAGGCGTTGTATGGACTAAAGCAAGCAGGACGCCAATGGCTCTGTAAATTAGATTCCAAACTTTGTAAATTAGGATTCATCCCATCACAGGCTGATCCTTGCATATACATTATGATCAGAGGGAGAGAAAAAATACTGGTTGCAATTTATGTAGATGATGTAATCATTGCATCAAATAGTCAAGAAAAATTTAATCATATAAAGAAGGAGCTTTTGAACGAATTTGAAATGAGAGATTTGGGAAATCTCCAATACTGTCTTGGTATAGAATTCGACTGTAAAAATGGAACTATTTCAGCTTCACAGAAGAAATACATTGATGAGATCCTTCATAAATTTAATATGGAGACCTGTAATCCTGTGAAGACTCCCATGGTTCCGGGACTAAAGTTTACCAAGGCGTCAACAGAAAACCTGCCAAATTTTCCATACCAAAATCTGATTGGAGCCCTTATGTATCTCGCAACAGGTACAAGACCGGATATTTCACATTCGGTAAGCTACTTAAGTCAATTTAATAACTGTTTTTCTAAGGAGCATTGGCTAGCAGCAAAAAGGGTCCTCCGTTACCTTAAAGGTACCAAGGAACTATCTCTGATCTTCCAAAAGACTGGAGAACCATTGACCGGATATGCTGATGCAAATTGGGGATCATGCTCCAGTGATAGAAGATCGTACACAGGATACTGTTTTAAGTATGCAGGTTCAATGGTCAGCTGGGAATCCAGAAAACAAAGAACCATTGCTCTATCTACCCAAGAAGCTGAGTACATGGCCTTAACAGAAGCGGCAAAGGAGGCAATGCATTTGAGGCAACTGCTGAACGACATGGGATCTTGTCAACAAGCCATCCAAATCTTCAATGACAACATGTCTGCCCAAAACTTGACAAAGAATTCTATAATAAGTTCTCGATCAAAGCATATAAGTATAAAATAACACTTTATTCGTGAGAAGGTTCAAAATGGGGACATTGTTGTGACACACAAGCCTTCTGAATCCATGGAAGCAGATATTTTTACAAAGGGCTTGGCAAGCCCCAGACACACCATCTTGAGTCAAGCTGTTGGACTACATCCTCGGTTCTAACGAGTGAGGGGGAGTGTTGGGACTTGAGTAATTCCATCCACTCAATAGATCATTTTAGTAGGTGAGCCTTGACCTGCAAGAAGATGGGCTGTGCCTTCTAAAAGTTCTTTAATGTCTTGTTTTACTTTGTTGTTTTCTTATTATTTAATATGTATAATATGATCTGTACTATTAATTACAAGAATGAACAAATAATCATGAACCATTTTGCTTTGTGTTTTAAATATGTACAAGATATGAGAACCATTAATTGATGTCATAATACCATTTCCAACATTAAGCTACAAAGAAAATGTGTCCAACAATCAGAGGAAATATAATATAGCAGAGTAAGCTTCATTATTAAAAGTTATATTGTTATAAAAGCTATGAAAATGTTGCCTAAGCACCTTATCATAGCTATAATGACCTGTATTTTACTTATAAGAGGAAATCATTACCAATTTAACACGATTACTATACTCACAAGGAAACGGTGAATAGTACTATAGTTATATATTTATTTGAAATTATTTTATATTTAGAACAATTAACCGACTCAATAAAATCAGTCTAAACATAAACATACTAGCCAAACAGGTGGTTTGATCCATGATTCCTTACAATATGACGTCAAATTGTTTAATTGGTAAATATTAATTAAAACTCTAATTTAATAGTGAAAATGGAACAGTAGCAAGTTTAGATCGAGTTAGCAGAGTAATTACCATATTGAGCGGTTAACAACTACAAGCTGGAGGCAACAAAGAGATCAGTTTAACTTTTGACAAAAATATCCCGTGCAAAAACTTCATTTAATTTCCAAATTTTCTTACTATAATTAATTTAGGCTAACTGTAAAATGACTCTTCAACTCAAAAAGCAACTTCAGGGAACTTCAACTTACTTTTGGGTTAAAAGTTAGGTTTGATAAGTTTTGAGAGTATAAGGGGGAGGGGGGGTGGGGCTATGGTGAGGATGCATGGTTCGTGAATGCATTTATGGCAGTAAAATGTGTGTTAGGGTGAATGGGGATTTGAGCGAACGGTTTAACATTGAACAGGATATTTGATATGGTTGTGTTATGTATCCATGGTTGTTTTCTGTATTCATGGATGTGTGCATGATGTATGCTTGTGAGGACGCGGTGGTGAACAATGTGAATGTGAGACTACTGTTATATGCAAATGATATATTAATGGCTGAGAATAAAAGTGACTTGCAGAATGCGTTAAATTGTTTGAGCGTGGCAACATGAAGAATGGATCCTCATCCAAATATTCCCAAAAATAAGGTGATAGTTTTTCATAAGGATGGATCAGGAAATGATTGCCAGCTTAGTATAAATGGAAATCTGATAGATCAAGTGAATGATTTAGGATAAATGGAGAAATTGACGGATGGGTGACTGCATCTCGGAGAGTAGTTGGATGTAGGACAATGTGGACTATAATTGCAAAGAATGAAATAGTATTTAAAGAGGCAAAGATGACCGTATATAAAAGTGTGTTGACACCAATGTTGTATGGATGTGAAGTGTGGGTTATTAGGAGGAACACAAGAGCCAGGTGAATGCGGTTGGAATGAGATATCTAAGAAATATGTGTGGAAAAACTTGCATGGACAGAGTCAGTAATGAATGTGTGCTAAGGGAGTGAGGTTTGAAAGGGAATCCAACAGGGCAATTTGAAAGAAGTGTCTTGAGTTGGTTAGAGCATTTTGAGAAGATGAGTGTGGGTCATGTGACAAAGAAAATAGTTTATAAAGGTAGATCATGTGGATCAAAAGATAGTAGACCATTTAATACATGGCTAAATATTGTAGATGAATGTGTTAAAAGGATAAATATTAAGGGTTTTAATAATAAAAGAACATGTAGGACCCAGTGTATGGATGTTGTTGAAGCGAAGGGAGTATAAAAGGACGAGGAAGTGTAGAGAAAGTTAGTGAGGATGGAAAAAGTTATGTAGGGCATATTAGTTTTTTGAGCTATTTGCACAGTTACTTGCCTAGCCTGTAAGGGAATGGGGATTAGTATGGATCTTATATTAGAGTTATAGGACTACATTATTTAGTCTTTTAAAGGTGACCTGGCGGTCTAGGGGTAAGGTGTCAAGACTTTTATGCTGGCGGCCGGGGTTCAATCCTCGGTCGCGGCACAGATTTATCTGATAACCAAACTCTTCCTTCACCTCTGACAAGACATCTTGTGAATGTGGGGAATGCCAGGCCTCCACCGTGGTTCGGATTCCACGTTAAACTGTAGGTCCTTCATTTCGTCTCACAATCACCCTACCATTACACATTAGCGTAAGTGCGTACAACCCGAACGGGTAGTAAGATGCGGTGCTAATAATAATAATATCTAGTCTTAAAATATGTACTACTTTTATTTAATATTTACGTTCAAGTGGGTGTGTTTGTTTGTATCTTTTACAAGTGATAGTTTTAGTATTAGTTCTAATGACGCTTTGTGTGAGTTTGCTGGATGTAAAATCGTTAGTGGATGTGCAAAAGTTTTTTTCAATTAGATAATAAAAGTAAGGCTAACCACTTACCAAAAAATTCACTTGTATGGTTGCGGTAGAAGAATATTGCGCCTTAATCAGCTCTTTAATAGATATTTTGTTCAAGATATGTTTTACCAGGATGACAGTTCGAAAATCATTATGTTTAGGTTTTGGGTTGCCAACACTTGTAAAAGATCACAGTTTTGTTATAAATGTAAAGATATTTAATTACCTGTTATATATTAAATTTAAAATAACGTAAACTTAAGTTTTCTCATACTATTTCATTTTTTCAAATAATTTCTTTTCATCCAACTCAAAACAATATTTTAAACATAATTAAAAGCACTTAATTTTCATTTTGGAACGTTAGTGATTATGTTTAATATAGTGCACACATCAATAACTTTTAATACAGCCATCATATTTACTTGGAAAAGAGAAAATTCTTGTCATTTTTTTTACATACAATAAATGATTTTATGATTATGATATGGTATTTTGAAATATTTAACTGAAAAAAAATATTTTCATCAACTGCGTGTCTGTATCACTGTAAAAACCTTGTTTACCGTTATGTTCAATCATATGGTTTAGATTCGTCAGACGCCATTTTGAATGTTCGTTAGAAGTTTATGTGAAAATGGTGTGAATATTTTTTTAAGTGGAATAAAACTATAAATAAACTTTGTGTCCGATCTCAAATAAATATATAAATAATATTGGCCTAAATTACCGTGGTTAACTATCACATTAATATATTACCATCTGTTTTCATTACAGTCATCCAAAGTGATAGATGTCAGCTGTTGGCGTAGTGATATAGTAGGGATTACTTCTAGTAACATTTCGAGCTGCCATCCAGGTAAACTTAGCTCGTGAATGACTTATATGTGTTTAGTTTTAGTCATAACATTTTACATATTTTTCATACATATTTATTCCTGCGTCACTAAGGTAAGTTTGGTTTTGAATTAGTCATCAAGTTTTACCAATTTTTTTAATAATCTTGAATTTAGTATCATTGGATTCCGCTCCCCACATTTTAGTGAGTGTAATGGTGGTAAAATTCTAGTGATTTTCAGAACTAAACAAAAAAATTGGCCTAAAAATATGGTTCTCAAGTTTCATCCCCAAATAAAAAAAATAAAAAAATGTAATGCTTGTATGTACCATGCTGTGGGAATTGTGAATTCTAGTGTTTAGGCCTATGTTACAAAGAAAACATGTTCGGGTAGAGAACATTTTTTTATCGTTCCCTTTGAGAAAATGGTTTTTTTTACCAAAAAACTTACATTGCAGTGTTATTTATTCCATTTGACAGAAAAAAAGTGTCAGATGTTAAAATATTTCAATTGCCTACTGAAATTATTAAATAATTAAAATGTATATCAGAATACACATCAGACAACTTTGCACGTCCAGAAATAACTAATCTCTATGTATTAATCAATCCCAATAAAATTGTATTTTGATTGAATTTTAATAAACTTTGAAGATTAGGTTAAGCTTGGTTGATTAATCTTTTTGGGAGGTAAGGTAAAGCTTTTGAGCTTGTTTGATTTTTTTAACTATAAACACATGGGCCTAAAAGATTATATTTACCTAACTATTATGATTAAATATAATAGGTGTTTTAGTGTACTTAATAGTGTTCCTTTTATGTGTTTATAATTTAAAAAATAATCAAACAAACTTAACCCAACCTCCCAAAAAAATTAAATAATCAAGCTTAGCCTAACCTTCAAAGTCCATTAAAATTCAATTAAAAGACAATTTTGGATGGATTAAAACAGTTGGAGAAAAGTTATTTCCATGCAAGGAGGTCATGTGTGTATATTGATAAAAATCATTTTAATAAATTAATTAATCAACCAATTAAAATATGGGTGACACTTTTTTCTGTTTTATAGCATATATTATACTGCAAGGTAAAATTTTGGTGACAGTACATTTTATCCATCCCATTTTAGGCTTTTATCATTGTTATGATACAATGATTATCGAGTTTTTATTCACTTTATTACAAGAGTAAATGTATAATATAATGACACCGAAATTTATCCATTTTTAATACTTTTAATAAACATTGTACAACTAGGCTGAACAAAACACTACAACACATTAGTTAACCCAAATACTTTTAAATGTAAATATCAACAATGATGTGCATTCCCATGGTGATTTGTGTTACTGTACACACCTGATCCTGCACACTAAAACATATAACTTACCTATGACATAATCCCATCATAGTTTGTGTTACACATTGATCCTGTACACTAAAATGGTATGACATCATGTGATGTGTACCACCCACATTTAATAATCAGGTACATTAAATATTGACAATTTCCACTTAATAATCTTTACTAATATATGCAATTAAAGTGTCATAATTCACTAAAAAAATTCCTTTATATCCTTTTCAAATAATATTTTACATTGAATTCTATAATCGTAATTTAACTGCTTACTTATTACAACTTTCACCATGTTTTTCAAAAACATTAAATATAAATTAATTATAAATTTAATTTTTTCACATTAATAGTTAGTTAAAAGGAGTTGGGAAAGTTTCATAATAATGAATACAAACTAGATTTCTTATTTCCATGATGTCATCAATATTATATTCTGTAGCTTAGGTGAGAGTATCTATTTCATATGTATAATTGATTAAAAAGTTGATTTTGTTCTTGATTCTACATTTTTTTATATTTGTTATTTTAAGAAAGAAAGGGTAGAGAATGTGAAGGATATACTGTAGTCATCTAGAATTTTTTTTTTATAAAATAAATATTTTCTCAAAAGGTACCACAAATGTTCTCTACCCGACATTTTTGATATTCGGTGTAGACGTAAGACTTGATGACCCTATTTTTTAAGTAATTAAGCCTATTTATTTGTAAAGTTCTTCCAAACATGTTGTAAAAAGACATTATAAGGATAAATATTTAAAGAATACAGTAGCTAGCTAGCATTAAAAAGAGTGATACATTTACGTTGCAACAATAATAAAATTTCACAAAATCAAAGACTTAAATGAATTCAGTTAATGCATGCATCTGAAATTAAACATAGGTGCCCACATAATAATTAACGAGATTATTGAAAATGTATTGTTACTAGAGGAGACCAACTAAAAATAATGAGGCTTAGCTTCATATAAATTCAAATAATACATAATTAATACTAACAATGTTGCTGGTCTCTTCCTTATGTCATCTTTCTCAAGTAGTGACAGGTACTTCTCCTTAAGCTCTGCTAGTGATTTTCCTTTATATAAAGACTTGGTCATTGATTCAGGCATCATCAATATTAAGTTATGTACAAGTAATGTTTTCAAAATAACCTTTCTCTGTCCAACATATAATAATTTACTGTACTTTAAAAATGAGCAAGTTAATAATCATAATAGGGCCCTAACAAGACAACACTTTGATAATGGACAGCAATTCTATTAAAATACTATTTCTTATATACTCATGAAAAATTTAGATTATAGCTATGAAAACTTTAAATATTATATGAAATTTGAAAATGACATTTTGAAATGTACCTGACATAACATAAGATAATACACAGATTAACACTACCACGGTGTAAGCCTATTTTGCACATCACAGATTAATTTATAATCAAGGTTACAAATACCAAGATTTAAAATCCACTCGAAGAAATAGTAACTTCTTCAACGTATTTGGCAGTAGTCAGTGAACTCTATATTATAATGGATAGACATAAACATACACAATGCCAAGGTCCAAGGCGTGACGCTCAAGTTTAGCGTCTGCTACGTTGTGGGATGGGGGGAATATTTAACGGTTTCATTCGATGTTCCTATATGAGAACATGTCTCTGATGAATAAAAGTGCTAGTATTTGAAAATAGTGAAGTTTTATACCACACTTGTCTGAAGAATCATTTACACCAAATTATATACAATTCAATTTTACAGGTACTGTACAAATACGAATAAAATCTTTAATATATTTAATTATGGAGTTATCATCCATACTGTTTACAACCTGCCAAAACTATACTTTTATTTAAAGTTGGATATTAGCGTGTGTATTGGGTTCAAAAACCATATTATATTGAAAGTTCGATAAATATAATTAATAAGGTATCTTAAAACTTGATTACATTTATTTGAATAACAAATGTTGTGTAGTTGCCATAAGGTAAAATGATCACTTATGTTATAGGTTTGTAAAAAGTATTATTAACTTACCATTAAAAAAAAAGCTGGCTCTAATCTTGACTTGCCATCAGGAACCATATTATGTTGAAAGTTCGATAACTTTAATGAAACAAGTTAGATAAAAACTATTCAGCATTTTGTTTGAATGACGTACTTTGTATAGAAGTCTTACGTTCAAACGATTATTTAGGTTCTAGGCTTTTAAAAAGTATGGTATCTACTAAACCTTAATTTTAGCAAAATTCCAATATGTAGGCTTTATTTCGTACCAGAATAGACCACATATTAGTATTAAAATAGGATAAATGACCGTTTAGAATGGAAATAGAAATTCCATTCTAGAAGGTCTTTTATCACCGTAGGAATAGTTTTCTGAAAGGCCTTTTTCCCTACCAGAAATCTATTATATAGTAGGATATTGTTAGGGAAAAAGACCATTCAGAGAGTAATTCCTACCGTGAATGGAGTATACTTAAACACTACTATAGGGTAGGATTCTGATACGAGATAAAGCTTCCTTCAAAAAGCATAGTATATATTAGCCTACATCAATTTATCTAAAGAAAAAATCACCAGGTTCTATCTTTGTTATGCTCTTCAAAGCTTTTACTAACACATTTATTTCATTTAACTAATCACACATTGATGTATCTCATATATCCAATCAAATTATAGAGCGATGTTAAACTTCCACCGTGTCTTGTATGGGTGTAAGAGAGAAAGAGATACCTGAAAGTTTCCTTCTCCCTTACACAATGGTATGCAGATGACAGCTCAACAATTTCAGCCCTATATGTCCATCCAGTTATAATATAGATATCAATGGCAGTGGTCAAGTATTTGATTCCAGTGATCAGATATTGAAGCCAAAAAGTGCGTTTATCCTAGAATATTTATACGCGCTTAGTTCAAATTATGTGGAGATTTGAACCACAAAGATTTAATTTTATTGTTTTAGGTAATGTGTGTACAGGAAAAAATTATTTTAAAAACTTGAAAAACAAAGCTCATTATTAACAAATATATCATTTACAATAATTGCAAACTAATGATTGTAAAAGCATTTAAAGCTATTTGGTAATGCTAAATATATGTAATCTCTTTATATAAATTAGCTCTGTGCACTGAGAGGGATATTGTGCACGTTTTATTATATTTAAATTGTATAAATATTATTATTTTTGTATTTTAGAAATATATTATAAATTAAGTTGCTACTCATAAGAACTGTTAACAGTGACGTTGTATAAATATACTCAGTGTAAATTTGTAACATCTTAAATAAGCAACACAATAAAAGCGACTCATATTAGCTAAAATAGTGGCTTACTTATTATATACTGGAACAAACATGGTGTCAGAAGTTAACAAACGTTATCTTTTTATTTATTGTCTTGAATAATCTTTTAACGATAGTGTTGTGCTGTTTTGAATTGGAACGTATTATAGAAATTTCGTTTTATGAAAAAATGGAAGATTACTGTAGGTACTTTAAACCACTGGGCCCAGTCGAATTCTTGGGTAATGTGCCTTAGAATTGGGAGAAGTACTTGCAAAAATTTCAAATATTTCTGGGTGCGATGGGTAAATCGGAGAAGAGTGATAATGTTAAGATATCCATATTGTTAAATTTGGTTGGGGATGAAGAGTTGGAAGTGTAACACCTTCAAGTGGACAGCTAATAATGATCAAAATAAACTGACATACACAATTGTGGTATTTTACAGCTATTGTTCCCCGAGTAAGAGCCTACTGTTTGAATACTATAAATGTTGTCACGCTATACAAAAAGTAGGACAATCGTTTGACAACTTTTTAAGAAGTAAGCGCCATCATATTAATCTATACATGTTGAATCAGTTAAAAACCCATCACCCACATTAGAAAAATCTAAGGTGGCTTTATTAGCATTTAGTCAAAATTACATAATAAAGGCAGTGGCTAGTGTAGAAGTGTTATGTACAACTAGAAAAGGTCAACAAATATCAATATAAATTTCTATCGTAAACTCGGTAGACTCTAAAGCTTTGTTAGGCCTTGATGCATGTCTAAGCCTTAATCTCTTAAAGCGAGTTGAAATGATTGACATGTCCAACACCAAGGATAAAATTATACTTAAGTACCCTGAGGTTTTCCATAGGCTAGGGAAAATGTCAGGTACTCATCATATTGAACTGAAAGATGAGGTTAAACCAGTCGTTCATCCACTGAGGTGAATCTCTGGTAGTCTTTAAGAGAAATTAAGTCAATTTTGGACAATCTGGAAAAATTAGAAACAATTTCTAAGCCAACAAACCCACTGAATGGGTTAGTAGTTTTGTTTTAGTTGAGAAACCAAATGGAAATCTGCGGGTTTGAATAGACCCCAAGGATCTTAATAAAGCCATTAAAAGAGAACATTACTGTTGATACTTTATATAAAGGTGTAGAGCGCACTATTTGTATTTAACACGACGCACACATTGCACACAACTTGATTGTTATTTGACGCCCAATGGAATTAATCAGTGGCGGCTCGTGACTTTTTTCCATGGGAGGGCACAAAATTGAAAACTAATAATAATTAATAAAAATATAAACTCACCTCTTATTTATTATATTTTGTAATGGAAGTC
>CABEEJ010000899.1:172285-190061 GCA_901482245.1 Timema douglasi | reverse complement strand
CCCCCCCCCCCTAACGCAACCCTCTATAATGTCTCACCAGAGGAATGTATATTTTACAACCATACAGGCCAAAAAAAAGTTAATCACCTACATTACCTTCTCATTCCGACAACTGTTTGTTGAAAAATTTATCTTTGAGTATTCATGCATTTACAAAACATTTATTGTGTTAAAATATACTTATTCAATATAAATGTATTAATCTGAATCAAACTTGAGTAAAAATGACTCCAAAACTATGCACACAAAGAAAATATTAACTAAAGATCCAAAATGACAAAAAAAAGACTCGATAATCACCAATTGAAAAACGTTTACACAACCAGAGGTCCATGGAAAGAATGTATGTACACATCTGTGGCGTATTCTCTGGGTATGCTAGTCCTGCGCCGCATACCCAAAATGATGGGGACTAGTTTATTGTTTAATTCAATTCTGTCTTGTGTGAACAGTGTTAACACTAATGTTTAAATTGTTAATAAATATACATGTAATTATTAATTTTAAAACTAATATTGGTTCATATTCCAAGAATACTGTGTTTTAGCACAATAGGAAACTCAGGGTTTGCTACTTGAAAAACGCAAGGCAATCTAGGGAGGCTCTAAAGACCTAGCCCAATGTCTAGGGGGTGGCAACACATTACTTTCCACTCGCCCATAAATAATTGGCCAATGAGCTCGGGTTTTCACAGCCCAGGTCATGCTGTTCCTGTGAAGCAAGCTAAGCATTGTGCCAACTATTGAAAAAAGATTCAAGATCACAATGTTTATTTATTAAGCTAATTTAGTATAGTTTGAGTAAAAATACATAAAATAAATATATAATTAATTGTTAAATAATAGTATACATAACGAGCTTTAAATTAAACATTAATTAAATACATTGATCTATGTTTAGGCATTCTAGTCACATGTATTGTCATGTATGTGGCACACACATTTAACCATTCTTTAAATTTAGGCATTTCAGCACTGATAGAGTGGGGAAGGGGGGAGGAGGGTACGGCGGGTGACGAAGCTACTTAACCGATGTTGACGGTAATTCTTGTTTTTCTTTAGTATAAGGGATCGTGGAGTTTTAATAGGGTTTTTTTAGTTTTCGTTTTACATTAACGACTCATTAGTAATTGTGATTTTATAAATTTATACAACAAAGAATCCTAAAAGTCAGGAGTGTGAGTTCACCATTTCAAGCTGATTTGAAAAAAAAGGTAAAATAAAATATATTCTTATAATTTACTTAATCAGTGGCGCACCCAGCCATTTACTTTGGGGGGAAGAATTCAATCAAGGCTGTAGCAAGAATGACATTTTGATGGAGAGAGCGGGTTTCGGGTTGCACAGCCTCCTAAACCCTGAAGGCCGAGAATATTTATAAATATTAAATGCTTTTATAAATCATTTTCATTAGTGTTATTACAATTTGAGGACCGCCTATGTAGTCTAGTGGTCATAGGTTCTGGCTAAGGACCCAGAGGTCCCGGGTTTGATTCCCGGCGCTTCCAGAAAGTTTTGACATCTTCTTGCAGTAGATATTGCTAATTGCCCATGACAAACAAACTCTTCGTTTTATTAATATAGAAGATATAGATAGTGCAGAACACTGTACCAAGATAATTCTAGTTTGATCTGTATTACTAACCAGTCCAACCCGCTTTGGTGGCCGCGTGGGCTAACGCGCGCTACTCTTGTGTTAGACTAAACGACTAAACGACTAAACTGTTGAGGACGGGGAGATGGGGTTCGATACCTGTCGGGTGCACTGAGGATGGTTTTCGCCAAATGGTTTTCCACTATCCCTTCACTCAAATGTGGGTGCATTTCCTCTTTAAGTCTTCCTAATCCATAACTCATTATCCTAATTACTACATAGGCTTATAAACCGAACGAGTAGTAAGACGTGGTGCTAAAAATAAAAATAAACTATATTCTAATTTTTTCATAGAAATCGCGCCATTTGAAAAATGGAATTTCATATTGCCACATAGGGATGGGGAGAAGGGGGAATTATAATTGACTTTGCTTCCTTAGCCTGTTAAATTAATTATGAGCCGATAATATTTCAAAGTATTGTCTATATAGAAAAAATTACTTAATCGTCAAATTAAATGCAGTTTTTAAAACATGTCAAGATTATATCTCTTTTGACATTGTGTATTATATCAGCTTAATTTCTTATTTTATATTACAATTTAAACCAAAAAAAGGATTATTATTCAAACATAATTTAAGATTTTGTTACTATTCTCTGGTTTATTTTATCTACTAAAAATAATTAAGCTACTTTATAGATTCCTCGTGCGAAGAAAAGGTACACCAGCTAGTAATTGATAAATCAAATAAGCCTCAATATCTAGAATGCCAAATTTTAGCTACTTTCAATCGGTTTTTGGTTGAAAGTGGGCTTCCTATAAAAAAAAACCTAGGCATTAGTTAGGTGTTATCCGTGGGTTGAGATGGGTTTTTTAATATGCATATGCGTATTCATACATCAGGGGAACATTTATGTCGTCAGTATGGCCATTGGTACCTTTTGATAAAGGTTTGTTTGAAAGAGAGATCGTAATTCATTGAAGTGCTCGTGAGCAGATTCTGCCTCGTCATCCGAGCCGTAGTTTGAACCAGGGGCCTTGCCCCGTTTCAGCTGCATTGTCTTCGTGTCATTTGAAAGGGAAATTATCCGTACCCACTTTCGATAAAACACTTGTGAGCTGTTGGTTGCACTTGACGTGTTCATGGGGGGGGGTGGGGGGGGGGCTCGTCACTACCTCCTCGAGCATGTTTGACCTCACTGCTGGAGTCACCGGGTCGTATCCGGGAAGACAAAACTGCTCGGAGCCTTGACGGGTTTTTCAACCGTGGGGCTCCACGCACTGGTGCAGAAAACTGGACATACTTTTCCACACTTAGAGAAGAAAAATGTGAGGTTAAATTAATTTTCTCTTAATTTTTAGCTTTTAACTAACTAGCAAATGTTTCAGACCTAGCTATAAAATCTTATAATTTAGTTAAAACTTTTTTTTTTGCGTTACGTGATGTATACAGATGATAGATACCTTTCTTGTTTTAGACCAGTGGGTCCCAAATCCTGGGTCGCAACCTAAACCGTTCCTGAGGGTCGCAGAAAGGTCTCAATTTTTTTTTTCAACTTATGAAATATTACAATTAAAAACACTTCCTCAAACTGGGACGTAATATAGAATTAGTGAATACTGAAAATATCAACAACGTTATAACTTAAGTTTTGAAACCCTCTTGTAATCTGAATTTTAGACCCAGCTAAAGGACAAGCCTATCCTGACCGGACCATATAAAAATACACGATTTTCCCAAGGATTTTATAAACTGTTATCATATTTTGGCTTGAAAATATTAATTTGAACCAGACACGTGAAAGCTGAGCTTGAGGCGAGTGTTCCCTGTAATGTGTGTTTATCACGTGCTTGATGTTGTTAGATAACTTACACATCCTCGAGAAATGAACCAACGGCAGTGTGCTCATTAGTAACAAATGAGCCTGTCCTTTTTTGGGTAGACTACTTGAAAGGCGAACTGTTTTAGTCGAGACACCACAAACGATTCTACGAAAAGTACGCCTTCATGATTGGTTGTGATGCGAGCTATTTTTTTTATTTCCTTTTTGTCGACAATTTCTTCGCGTGACCTCATTTTTACTAAAAATTCACTCATACACAGGATAACGAAGAATATGCTAGTGTATGTATTTGCATTTTTTTTTTTTTTCAATTCGAAGGATTCATTTTACCACATTCTACAAACTCGTGGACTTTTCGAAACCAACTACAAAAATTGTATTTTGTAAATAATATTACACACATTCCGTTCTTATTAGGCTTGCAGTATTTAATTTATAATTTACGATGTTTCTTTAGATTTTAAAAAATCCTTTTACTTTTTTTTAGATTCTTTTTTATATATTACTCTTTTCTTAGATTCTTTAAAAGAAAAAAAAATCCTGTAGCTATGGCGTGAATTACGAAATTTTGTTTGCTCATATTTAAAATAAATATATTATCTATTAAGTGATCGTATATCTTCTAAGATATTACACAATTACTTAGTAGATAATAAACTTACTTTAAATATGTTTGTCTTTGGTAGACATATCCGACATCTGAATCTCCTTTGACAGAGGACAGAGACCTGGGGATGATCTTGGCCAGATACAAAGGGTTAGAGCTACTTATGTTTAGGAAATCTCGCGTGCGAGTATTTGATAACAAACTACCTCACTCTAGTAAAGATATTAGTGAATGCCAATAGTCATGAAAAACTTTTATGAGTGGCGTAATAAAATAAGCAATGGAATAAGTATGACAGTTGTTTTTTAATCAGTGCACCTAGGAGTGACTTGGTTCTTAGCTGTGGCGGGACGTGACCTTGATTAAAGTTTCGCCAGGGACTTAAAAAAAAGTAAAGCAACTTCTTTCTCCAATATAATATGTAATCATAAACATTTATTTTTATATATTTCAACATTAAAAATAATGAGAGGGGGAAAGGGGGTCATATTTCAGAAAGTCTATATTGTCACCATCTTAAATGGAAAATCTCAATTTTAAAATCTTTACTACAACAAAAATAAAATTAAGATTACATAAAAACCCTCTATGAAGGTAACGTGGTCAAATGCACTACTTTTATGTTGAACTAGACTGGCGAAGACGTGTTGATCGGGATTCGATCCCGGTCGGGTTCATAGAAGGTTTTTTCCTAAATGGTTTTCCACTCTTCATCCACGCAAATGTGGGTGTACTTCCTTTCAATCAACCCTTCCTAGTCTCTAAACTATTGTAATTAGTACACAGATGTATAACCCGAACGGGTAGTAAGACGCGGTGCTAAATACAATTTAGCGCACCAATATCACTTACTAGATTTCACCAAATAATGACCAATCTTTAAATGTCATGTCAAATTTTGTATTGCTGTAACGTTTATTAAAAAAAAAGATCAAATTGGGCCGAATTGTATTTTGGTTCTTAAAAGGTCCGCGTTTTGCTCAGAATCATGAATCGCGCCGCAAGTTTGATATGCCTAACTTACAGGGATTCACTCAATAAACAATACAACACACCACCTTTCACGACACTCAACACTGTACTAACTAGTCATGCGGAGCTGTTCCTATTTTGTAACTATAAGTATGTATGTTGAAGGAGAGGCTGGGGAAAATCCCAAGTATTCAGCCTACATAACGTGCCGAATTCATTTATGACAGCTATTATTATTATCCTTTTATTTAAGCTGCTATTTCCTTTTAAGTAAGATCTTACAATTGGTATCAAAAATGTTTGCTTAATTTTCTTGGACTCCACAACTCGACTCATACCAAGAAACGTCCTTTGTTGCCCAATACTAGTTTGAATGAAGTAAAAAAAAAGTATTTGAAATGTTGGCAAAGCTAATCTTACAATCGGAAATTTAAGTCTCATCTTGAAGGTGAATTTTAGAATAACAATTAACTAGTATTTGGTTGAAGGCATTAACATTAAACTTTAGTCAAAGTAAATAGTTATATCTTGTTATATTATATGTATGTATACGTAAACCCCCTCTTTAGGGGGTTCAACACATTCCAGGGGGGCTGGACCCTCACGCTTTCTACACCCTTTTTTTACAACAGTTTCTGTATCCATTCTAGTTTGTGCAAACGTTTGGATTTATACAATGTTTCACTTTGAGGTTGATAAGAACGACTCCGAACGTTTTCATTGAACAAGTTTACTGCCTTATGTTTAAAAGAAACTTTCCTCTCGTTTTAAAGTGTTAACAGCCGATACTGGCACACAGCACGCCTCGCAGATGCAGGCAGAAAAGACTATCACACTAGCGTCTCTGAATGTGGGGAGCTTAGGGAGGCAGAAGCGACTGCCCAGGGATGAACGAGGAGTTATTTCTGTGCGTGACGGTCGTTCCACTCGCCATTTTTAACCGCGAGGTTAGCTACAGAAGGGTTTAGTAAAGGAAAGAAATTTTAGAAAATGCATCCTTTTTTTATGCTCAACAATGACAACTTGCTTCGGTGGTCGAATGGTCTGAGGTCTCACACCAGGCTGGGCCACCGAGGTCGGGTTTCGAATCCCGGTTGGATGTACAGAAGGTCGTTTTCCGAATAAGTTTTCCTCTACGCCCCACGCAAATGAGGGTTCACTTCCTCATGTTCAATCTTACTCATTCCTAACATGTTGGCTTAATTAATACAAGTGCGTACAACCCGAACGGGTAGAAAGATATAGTGCATTAAAAAATATTATACTGGATTAGTAGTTATTTTGTGGGTACCCCGAACGACTGCAGGTTTCATTTGATTTTCTATACTCTCGGCTAAAAATAATGTTATTAAAGATATTTCAATTAAATAATTTTATTATTATTAAAATAGGTTGAACAAGGTTATTTCCGAGCATTAATATTAGTGGATCGGTCCTTTTGTATCAATTATAAATTAATAGTGTAGTATTATTTATACGTTCTTTTTTTAATCTATTTTCTAGCCTATATAAACTGTATACTCACCCAAACTTTATATTTCTTTATACTGGATTTGTGTTAAAAGTTTGTCAGATTTATTTGTTAAATACTCTTTTGGCTAAACAACCACTTTTATATCATTCATTTTAGCGGGGAAGCTTATAAAGAATTATCTATCATCAATTGATAATAAATGAAACCGTGTGTTCAAGGGGATGAAATTTTAAAATAAAACTCCCCCGGTCATTTGTTCTTAGTTTTGTTTCGTCATAATTAGTGTAGACTTATTAGTTCTAAAACTATTATCATAAGACAAGGAGGGCTTGTTAAACCTTGGCATTTAAAATGTGGTAACATTGTCTATAATTTCAAGTGATTTTGTAAACATTTATTTGGATATATTTCTTAGCAATACCAAACTTACATGATTTTAATTAGTATTTTTTATTTTTTTCAATTAAAAAATGACGATCAAATTTACTATATACATTTGAAAAGGATTTCAGATTCATGAGATGTAAATCTATACAGTAGGTTCTTTATAGTCTGATACAGTTTCTATCACTCAATGTCGCAGCCCACTATATTAGTATTGTCATAATTAATAAACTTAGTTTTTATTTTATATTGTTGGCTTCCTTCTAGACTTTTGGACTATTCGCAATGATGTGGGGATGGGGAAAGTTGAATTTTACTGGAAATGTACGCGCATTTGAGGGGTTAAACGTGGGAAACAATTCAGATCTCATCCTGTAAGGTTCATTTACACTATGGGCCAGTTTCATAGTCAAATTTAGTACGCCTCAAGTGCGACGCTACACTAAGTACAAGACGACACCTACCTAAACCAGAATGGAATGGGCCAGTTTCCTATGCGAGAACGGCCCATTCCATTCTGGTTTAGGTAGGTGTCGTCTTGTACTTAGTGTAGCGTCGCACTTGAGGCGTACTAAATTTGACTATGAAACTGGCCCTAAGTAACAAAATAAAAGTGGTATAACAAATGTTATTTTGTGACTTACCTTAATTTTGAATGTTGTAAAACATTAATTGTTATATACGTAACATTGACAAAAATAAACTCAAAAAACTGTCTTTATAAATTAAAACATGTTTTATCTAGTTTGCATCATGGTGTCTGAGCAGGATGTTCTCCTTGCGGCAGTGGCTTGTCTAGGGTTGGGCAAAAAAAAAACCCCCGTCAAAAGGCGGTTTTGGGTTCGACCCTCTCTACTCGCGAGAGAGAGATACTGTGAAAACTACCCTTTGACTAATCTTAAACGTGATAACCATGACCGGTTGGTTGGGGGCGGGGGGGGGGACTTAGGACTAATGATAGTTTTAGAAACTTTATTCGGATGACAAGCCAGGACTTTAAATAATTTGGTTGGTAAACGAATATATATAGAGAAAAAAACTCTCTTGGGGCTGCCATTTCAATGAAAGAACAGTTTAGCCAACTCGTTACATAGTGTAAACAGTCCTATATCAGGTTTAACATATTAGAAAACAAAAGTTACATATATTTTTGTTTTGTAACATTTTTTATTTGATTTTTTTTTAATAAGTTTTAAAACATTGTTATAAAATAGTTTTAAAAACCGCTAAATAGTATAAATATACCGTATTGATACGAACCCTGGCCTCCCCACCCCTTGCCTTATGTCCGCGTACCCGCCGGTGAAAGACTTGTTTTCGATTCAACTTCGAAACTATAGTAAAAATCCGTTTTTAACCATGGGTTTAAATATCTTTAACCTTTGTGGGCCTTGACATTGTTAAAATTGACCAAACTCATGGACGTCGGCCAGCAATGAAGCCATGCTACCGTCTGTTGGCAAAAATAGTGCCAACTTCTGCGTATAGGTGTCATGTTGTTATCAAAACGAATTCTCTGGCCGTTAATCTCAATTATATAGACTCGAGCCGCTACTTTTTCATTCAAGTATTGTCCTCGTGAGACTAAAGTCTTGCCCGTTCCAGACCAACTGGTTAAAAAAACTGTAAGCGCCGGGAATGTACCCAGAACCTCTGGTTATGTGGCCAGGAACTCTGATCACTAGACATATTGACAAACAAAAAGTTAACTATAAAAAGTGTTTAGTTTATTCCTGAACGCACACCTAGAATGCATCCACAGACAGATAATGAGCACGTGCTGATAGCTATATTCTGGTGGCGTGCTCGCCTTGATTGCATCACTCCAACTGAAATGCCGACACGATTAGAAAAAAAATAAGAGAGAAAAAATCAACCTTTCTAGAATACTCTATGAAGCAAACATGGCACGAAGCTTGAGTTTTCCTCGCCTTCAAATTAATTCTCTTCTTCCTTCATATCTCGGCAACGACTTGTGGCAGGTATTGCCCGCACTGGGCAGCACAAGCTAAGGTACACAAGTTATTTTCCAGCGTTCTTAATTCGTCTAGCGGGCGAATGTTGTTGTTTCCTGTTTATAATCGCTTCTCATCTCCCTAAGCGATTGTTATTAATTGCATGGCTGTGATTTTTAAGACGTTGTGCTTCAAGATTATGACCAAAAAAAGATACCTATATCCTGATGAGGTATTGGCGAGGACGAAGTCATGAGTGATAAATAAATTCCCAGATTTTAATAACCCTAATTATTTGTGCAAACACTATAATTTAATGTAGTTTAATAAGTGAGTGGAGCGATATTAATTTTCATTCAACGCCACACGTCATACAACCCTATAGAACTATCTGCTACTTTCAGACCAGTGAACTATGACACATGAAAAGAATATACTAGAGATAAATTCTCCAACATTTGCTAGTGGAGAGGATCTAATCAAATGTAATGGGGAAGGGGCGGGGGAAGGTTTACGGTGCCCCCTGCGGTAACAGATGGCGTACATGATGCAACATCTGTTTCGAGATATTTTTTTGATCCCCTAGCCTTACTTGCCTGTTCACTTTGTACGCATATAATATATTTACTCCAGTGTGTTAAGGCTGAGGAAGGAAGCATTTGAGAGGTAATCTACTCGCATTTGCGTATAAGGAAAGTGGGGAAAACCCACCATCAGTAGACACGACCGGGATTCAAACCCCGATCTCCTAGTATTCAGCAGGCTATTCTAACACGAGAGTGGAGCCTTAAACCATTCGGTCACAGAAGCGGTTTTATTACCTACTTTGGCTTGGTGAAGTTGAATCTTAAGAGGGTTTCCTAGGTAAGTGAGATATTGACAAAACCTTTAATATTTGAAGTTGACCTGGTGGTCTAGGGGTAAGGTGTCAGACTTCTGTGCTGGCAGCCGGGGTTCAATCCTCGGTCCTGGCATGGATTTATCTGATTACTAAACCCTTCCTTCACTTCTGACAAGACATCTTGTGAATGTGGGGAATGCCAGGCCTCCACCGTGGTTCGGATTCCACGTTAAACTGTAGGTCCTCCATTTCATCTCACAATCACCCTACCATTACACATTAGCGTAAGTGCGTATAACCCGAACGGGTAGTTAGACGCGGTGCTAATAATAATAATAATTATTATTATTAATAATAACAACTTAATATTTAACACGTTTGGTGTGTACTAGAATGAACATAAAACTATTTACTATTACCCTATACGTAGATAGATTTGAAAACATAGTTTAAAAGTTGATATTTTCCCATCTGAAAAACTAACAAAATACATGTGTTGGTCGATCATTAAGACCCAAACTCCCGGAGAACTAAAACCAACTGGTTTAGGAATGAATGAGTTTAATTTAAAAGGGGGTCACAACACATTTTATTGGCATTTGTATTTTCCTCCTTTCCTGTTTGTTCTCCTTCTTCCGGATAGATCCACTTAGTAACGTTATAAGCCCACTTTATTTCTAGTGTTTGTAAATATCTTCTAGACTATTCTAGCGCCTCAAGGGCATCACTTTGGTGCACTGAGCTCTTTATTAAAACCTATTTGTATAATCAATCCCAAATTATAAACATCTCCTGAAGTGCCCGGGTAAAGTAATTGAATATATTAGTGTGTTGTGGGAAAGCCACAGTGAACAGGCGAGGTTGTTTCTTATGGAGGTGTTCCTGTGACACGGAACGTGACCCATAAACCACCTCGGCTCTTCGTGGTCTGATACAATCGTCCACGCCTCGCTTCATGGGCAGAGTTATATTGGTCGTGAGCCGGCGGCGTGGCTGTCGGTAAAAGGTCAACCGAATCAAATTGTCTGATTTCTAACCATTGCAAATAATTCCCTTTTCATTTCTGCTGCGAATGTGTTTGTATTAGCACTTTGACGCTGATAATCAGAACATCGTATGCAACTACTTCTTACTTTTCAAATATTATTATTATTAGCACCGCGTCTTACTACCCGTTCGGGTTGTACGCACTTACGCTAATGTGTAATGGTAGGGTGATTGTTGGTGATTGTGAGATGAAATGGAGGACCTACAGTTTAACGTGAAATCCGAACCACGGTGGAGGTCTGGCATTCCCCACATTCACAAGATGCCTCGTCAGAGGTGAAGGAAGGGTTTGGTAATCATATAAATCTGTGCCAGGACCGAGGATTGAACCCCGGCCGCCAGCACAGAAGTTTGACACCTTACCCCTAGACCGCCAGGTCACCCCTCAAACCCAATAAAGTCGATTAAAAATATGTCTTAACACTGGGCCTAGATCCTAAACAGATACCTTGAAAGTTTTTATTAAAATTCTGAGCCTAGTCCTTGAATTAAATTAATGTTTAGAAACTGTCTCCAACGATTTAGTTTAAAATTGGTTTTTGGGGACTATTTTACCTGATAAATATTGTATGTTTAATTTTTCTTATTATATTAATTTAAGGTTAGCTTACTCATCACAAATTCTAGAAAATTTGAAATTTTTTGAAAATTATCTTTAAAATTTTGTTTCAAATGGGTATCTGAGAAATTTTTTTTTCCATGATTAAGAATATATTTTGTTTTTTAAAATCTTGAATAATTTTAGGGTAGTTAAGACACAACAAATCTTTGAAAATTTTAAATATATGGAGTGTTATTTGTGATTCTTCAATAAATGAATCCTTCGCTAGTGACAAAATAGTATTACGAGTTATTATATAAACAATATAATTATGTATTACGTCCTTAGCACATATGGTATTAATATAATTCTACTAAAAGTTATACCCAAAAAAAAAATTCTAGTAAAAAGTCGCTGGTAACAAAAGAAAAACAGCCATTTTATTCGTGTATAGGCGTATACATAACCTAGTGAATTGGTAAACCACCAACGATCATTTCACCTCTCCCTTCTGGGCCGACCACCAAGCCACAAGAAGAGGCCTGCCACGGTGCCACCTGTGTTTTGTATACCGCCAAACTAACGTACGCGATTAGAAAGTTGCCTATACGCGACATAGTCAGGTGTTTACATGGGAACGTCAGGGGGAAGGAGGGGGAGGGAATATTTTGAATGAAATGAATGTCTTTACTTTATTGGGGGGGGGGGTTATACTTGGTTCATCCCGCAAGATGTACCTTGACGAACTGCACCATGGTCTTATCAGGCTGGAACCTTGCAAGCTCTCGGGTTTAAAACGGAGTTTCACCCCGTTAGAGTATCTTATAACCTGAACAGACAGGACCCGGTGATAAAATCAAATTAGTGCTGGCTGTGTGAAGAAAGTTTGACCTTGCCTTGACTGCAGTGTAGTCCAAGCCCCAGGCGGAGCAATATGTGACCCAGCTGGTCACCACCGTGCATATAGGTCAGTCTGATAAGAACAGATTCAATACGGTTGGAGAAACTGCCGCAGGCCTATACTCGTGTGCACACTTAGATTACATGTTTGAAATAATGTTTTTCAGTCACTTTGAACCACTCTACCCTAGGTATTTTTTCCCCAACGTCACGCTAATATTAAATTTCGTGTTGATTGATTTCGAGTCATTGTGTCTCTGAAGTTGTCGGTTGCCGTCCGAAGCGCAACGCTTTGGACATTCTTGATCATGGCTGATGTTAATTTTCTTGATCGGTGGCCGCATGGCATGGTCTAAAGCGTCACTCTCATAAGACTAGACTACCACAGGGAGATCAGAGTTCGATCCCGGTCGGGTGTCCTGAGGGTTGTTTTTCCTAAATGGTTTTTAACACACTAGACACATTCCTCATACCTAACCCATTAGTACAATTAGTACAGAGGCGTAAAACGTCGTGCGTGTTTATATATAAATGTTTATGCACAAGGTTTTTCTTACAGCAGAGTCGCCATTTGAATAAACCTATCTGATAGTTCACAATATAACATCTACTTTAATGTTGTATGCGCAAAACCATCGGACTTAAGCTTTGCAGCTTGGAATTAAATGCCAACCAAATCCACTAGGAGGTTTT
The DNA here is from genome assembly GCA_901482245.1 of Timema douglasi. NCBI lineage: Eukaryota > Metazoa > Arthropoda > Insecta > Phasmatodea > Timematidae > Timema > Timema douglasi. The sequence goes on along the minus strand of CABEEJ010000899.1, from coordinate 177,209 downwards.
TACTCTCCTGTCTGTTCTTAAAGTGAATGCTTATCAATTTCGTTAAATTTAAACCTTCCCTCATTCTGCTTAGGTAAAAATTTCTGACGGCACTTAAAACACATTTAATATAACGATTTAAAGTTAGTTGGCGGTATAATTACAAGTGAAATGGAAAACATCAGGTTTGGATCCAGTTTGGGACTGAATCAATAATATTTTCTGTCAAAATAAAAGGTACACAAGAGATTATTCTTACCTCACTAAAAGTGTGGTCACATGCGTTTATATGCGCATGCCTTATAACGAATATAATGACGATATTATTATTAGCACCGTGTCTTACTACCCGTTCGGGTTATACGCACTTACGATAATGTGTAATGGTAGGGTGATTGTGAGATGAATCCACATTCACAAGATGTCTTGTCAGAGGTGAAGGAAGGGCTTGGTAATCAGATAAATCTGTGCCGGGACCGAGGATTGAACCCCGGTCGCCAGCATAGAAGTCTGACTATAATGATAGTAATCTTACAGTAAAATGAAAATGTTCAAACAACGGTTAATTAATTTTACATTTTACCCGAACTCATATTCTTTAGTGGACTTAACATCTGATAACTGCAAGAGACGAAAGTAGAGCGGCTCTGATCTTTAACAACACTCGCACACTTTTTGATAGTGATGTTATCTCTTGACATTTTGTCTTCGCTAGCTTCTCTACAGCTTTAAAACATAAAAGGGCAACGTTGAATTTTTGCGCCTTCATTTACTAATTTTCGTCTATAGTTCTGAAGAGTATATTAAATGAAATGTGCTTGAATATGCTAGCATTAACGATGCGTAAAATTTAAAAGGGCTGCTTTTCAATTAACTTACTACCGGTTTCCCGAACATACATTTTCTCTTGATTTTGTACACGTACAGTTGAATTTTAATGCAAAGGGAATTTTAGTTAATACAAACTACAGTAGTCCCATAGCTTCTTTGGTGCTTACTGACAGCTTTAAAAATTTACCAGACTAAATTACGTATCCCTGCGCCGATCCAGATGATCTGCAAAAACATGTGTTTAGCAGCTGTTACTTCTGACATTCAAAATTTAGGTATATACCTAAATTTTGACTGTCAGAAGTCAGCTGTGAGCTGTCAGTCAGCACCAAAGAGGCCATGGGGCCACTGTATTTGTTTGCTGACAACATTGAGTACATTTCATTGTTTTATTTGTATTATTTAATAGTTATAGAATGTACACAACGTAATTCAGATCTCCAGGTAGGAAAAAGATATACAGGTTGTGGGGGGTGACAAGACAAATATTTCCACGTCTTGATTTGGGGATCGGCGCCCGGCGGTGCTACAAGACGTCAAAAGTTGCCGCGGTATACGCCTAAGGGGTAGGCAACTCGTGCAGCACGCCACGCAAACCAACACAGGCATTCCCACCAATTCCTTTCCTGACATGACACACATGATGCTGTCAGCGTAGCAGAGTTGTAATTTGCACAACACTCCACTTGTGTGCTGAAAATTGATGAGCCGCCCACCCCCCAGGTGCACGCACATAACGCCAGCTTGGCGTCGCCGGCCCCAGGTTCATTACTTGAAAATATTTGTTTTGTCACCTCCTACAACCTGTATAGGCCTAATATTTTACTTGGAGATCCGAATATCTCTCTCTCTCTCTATATATATATACATAAATTTGGGAGCTGCAAATATGACTTGACGTATTAATACGTGAAAGTAGATCCAGTAACTTTACTAGTAGTTATATAGGGCCCTTGTTGTGGAAATTGGACTGTATATTCATGTCAGCGATGTTCTCTTCAACACGCGTTCCACTCAAAGGACAGTGTCTCCGTATACAGTCCCAGACAAGATCTTCTTGAGCTCTGTTAGTTTGGTGATCACTCCCCCGGACTGTATGGTAATGCAGGAGTGTGTGGGACAGGAACAATGCGAGGAAACGACGCCTCCGTACCGTGACGTGCAGCGTGGATGTCCTTCTCGGAGGGTCATTAGTGCCTGGGCAGCACGGGTTTTTTTCTTATATATATAAACAAAAACCGCGTCTTGCTTCCTGTTCGGGTTGTACGCATATGTTATATATTACTCTAATGGGGTAGAGATGTAAAAGGAAGCATTTTATAGGTAATCTTCCAGCATTTGCTTGGAAGGAGAATGGGAAACCATTTAGTAAACTCTATCCTCAGTAGACTCGACCAGGATTTAAACCCTGACCCTAATCAGGTCAGTCTGACACGAGTGACGCATTAGACCATTCGGTCACTTGAGTTGAGTTACAACACGCCAGTTAGAGGTTCACTCGTGTCTTAGAGGTTTTGAATATCAATAAACCAGGGTGAATTGGTCAAGTCGTGTGATCTGCAGCTCTCATGTTTGATAGATAATGTATATATCACTTCTAGGTCTGCCCCCAAGAGCCTGAACAGGTTTCTTTCACAGCAACAGTTTCTTGCAGTCCCGACACACGTGCATAGGAAGGCAATGTTTTGGCTTTTTCTTAAATTATTTTTGAAACCAATTTTTCATTTTAATGTTGTGGGGTTGTTGTAGAGATAAAACTAAGGTAGCGTAATGTAAAGAAAATGTTTACTTATTTTTTTCATACACACTCCCGTTCAACCTGAACTGCAGTAGTTTTACCTTGGTTTTACACTATGCCCTGTCTTATAAGCTATGCCATAGTGTAATAATGTAAGGTTAGATTGTTACCTTACATGTTAAACGAAGGTTTGGTAGTTCAAAATTATATTAATAAAAATGTAGCCTTTGTACAAAAACATATGCCCCTGGAAGTCTTTTTGAGACGCTGATAGCTCGGCGCCTTGAATTGGTTGAATCAGGTCGATTGTTTTGTTTGGAAAGAAGCTTTCATTGGATCTAAAAATAATCTCCATCGTTTGAGATACTTTTGAATTTATTGCCAGGTTGTCATTTTATCTGATCACACATGGAAACCAATTAGCGTAAGTGTGTAACCACTTTTTTATTTACAAATTAAAATATTAATGGGGGTCGTCAAGAATATTTATCTTAGAACAATTTTTTTAATCCATGGAATACAAAATATGGTTTATAGGCTTTTTTTATACCAATTCAAATTTAACTTGTATAGCCTTAGGTGACCCTCTGGTTAAGGGGAGTGTACCCGGTCACACATCGCTAAAAGGCTTTGTTCCAGTGTTTAACTGTGGGGGAGGGGATGACCTTGTGCGAACTGAAGAAGAGATCCTTGTGACGTCACCTCGCCTGCACCTACTCGGTAATTAGAACGTGCGTTGTAATGACGGTGAAACTCGAGCAACGTTCTACAATGAATACTTGCTGTCGGGAACTTGCAGACCAAGGCGTCTGTATCCTCTAGTCTTGCATTGCCGTTGCCAGGAGAGCTGGGGGCTCGAATCCTTGCCGGGTGTACCGGCTAAATTGTTTCCAACTCTCTCCACGCGGATTTGGGTACATTTCTTTCCAACTCAACTATCTGCTTCGTTGGTCGAAGGGTCTAAGGTGTCGCTCTCGCAATAGACTGGACTGCTAATGACTGGGAGGAGCTTGGGGCTCGATTCCCGGTTGGGTGCCTGAGGGTGGTCTTTCCTAAATGGTTTTCCATTTTAGCTCCACGCAAATATGGGTGCACTTCCTCATCTCTTTATACATTAGCGTAATTAGTAAGATTACAACCCGGCTGGGTAGTAAGACAAGGCGCTAAAAACACAATGGGGTTGGCGTGTTCTTAACGACTTAATCTATTGGGTTAGCTATAACGAGGGTGGGTTAAAGGAAATGCTTCAATATCAGCATGGATAAAGTATATCACATATGAAAAAAAAAACCTCCCATGGTCGGGATACGAACCACATGACCACCTCGTCAACGGCAATAAGACTCTTAAAGTATTTTAATAACGCCGGGTTTCCAGTTCGATTCACTTCTTAACCGTGGATTCCACACGTTCGCCGAAAGACACGAGCTGGACTGAAATGTGGTGGCGTGACAAATTTTTAAACCGATCGCAAGAAATCAACTCGAACTGCTTATATTCCATTCACGGTAGAAATTACTCTCTGAAAGGTCTTTTTTCCTACCAATATCCTACTATATAGTAGATTTATGGTAGAGAAAAAGGCCTTTCAGAAGTCGATTCCTACGGTGAATGGAATATAGGTCGTTCTGCATTAGTAGACAATATCATCTATGGTCGCGTTTCTTCAAAATATCGGTATGAAATAATCAATAAAATTTCAAAACTGACAGACTAGATCCATACACATGGGCCTACAAAGCGAGATACAAGCAGACAGCTGCGTCCACTGTTGGAAAACTATTTGGAATAACTTATTAAATAAAAAGTGTGTATCGTTCTTGTTTTGTGTTTGTTTCGCTATACAACACAATGACTAAGAAACACCCAACGTGATAAGCTAGATCTGTTTATCCACTAGACATTTAAATACTGTATATTAATAACCAGCTGTTGTAAGTTTATGTTGCAAAGAATGATAGATCATCATACGTTTCTCCTAACGTGTGAATTACTGCGCCACTCGGGCGGATTATATTCTGATTTTTCGACGAACGTGTGAATCAAGCTTTACTCAACACACTGGCGAAAACAACACCTGATGGACGTTGGACAATATCCTCATTTTCTTTCAACATTCTCTCTGCCGCGAACAGCTCTGCCAGTCGATCCATTGTACCTACAGATTTAATTAAAACCGACAACTTGCGGGAACTTGTTTGTTTCGTAAGCTATGGATTTACGTGACTTCGCATGTTAATTGATTTTAATAACCTTGGGATTCCACTCACTGGCGTGAAAATGGCTCCACACCTTTACTCGGCACTCAAACAAGCGATACTATTTTCCCAGGTCGCCAGCACAAATTACTCCCCCCCCCCCCCCCCCCTTCCTTTT
>CABEEJ010000899.1:152653-172256 GCA_901482245.1 Timema douglasi | reverse complement strand
ATTTGAAATCGTTTTTCCAAGTAAATGTTCTCTGTTGCACACACGGCAGTCATGACTTGGCGTATGAATATGTCAAAGTACGGTGTGTCTTTATTTTAATCAGCTGAAATATTTTATCTCCGCCCCTTGTTCAATTTATACGATCCTTGTGAGAATGGAGCCAATAACCCAGAGGCCTTGGTCGTGTACATGCTCGTTGTCAGACTATCCAAGCGTCTTGAAGAGGTTCTATTAGTTCGAGTCTTGATGAGGTTGATTGGTAAAAATTTCTTGATTTCCACGTGAACTGAAAACTGAACTTATGTATAGCGCCCGCGAACTAAATACAAAATAAAAAAAATACCATATTAATTGAATTCAAACCCGCTTCGAGCTAACGCGCTAGATCGAGGTTCGAATCGCGGTCGAGTGTTTAGTTTTTAATGGTTTACCAATCTCCCTTCACGCAAATGCGGGTACACTTCCACTGAACATGGCCTTCCTATTGTCAAAAACCATAAGGGTAATTAGTATCAGTGGCGTATACTGAGAAAAATTAATAGGTATGTTGTACTCTAAAAGTTGCGGGGGAGATTTGGTGGCCGAGGACCCTCAACCACCGTTGTCCAAGAACGTCAAAGGAGATATTTGAAGATGGGTCCATATAGAACAGTGGTTCTCGAACATTTATTATTTCCCTTTAACTGTATGCTATCTTAGCAAATTTTGAGCCCCCTCTCTTCCACCCCTATATTCTCTCTTCTTTTATTTATCCATAACAATGATTACCATCCACTCAAAATGTAATAAAAGTAACTCCATGGTGTCAGCCCGCATTCAATATATATATATATATATACAGAGTAGCTACCAAACTGTTTGGCAAATTAGAGCCAACTCTTGCGGATAGAGGGTTTCATGTGGTCAGCACTACGATGACTCCAGCCATTAAGCTCGGCTTTCTATACCGGAACCACTACTACTTTATTCGAGTAGCTCCTTAATTATCCACCCTAGGCTGAATCTAGCCCGTTCCAGACCCACTGCTTCCCAGATAATCTGGACGCGCCGGGAATCAAACCCGGGACCTCTGGGTCCGTAGCCATAACCTATGACCACTTGACCACTAGGCACATATCTGAATGCATAAGAGAGACAGATCCTATTCAATTAGCTTAGTGTAATTAAAAACACAGCAACACTCAAAGCAAACAATCATAATAAGAGTAAAATGAAGTGATACATCGATCAAGCTTCCATCAGATCTTGGTGAGAGGGAATCAGGTGGATTGTCCAACTCACGTTGCAATTAAAACTATTTCTTAAAGCCTAACTTATCTCACACAATGCTGCTTAGAAACAAACGAGTCTCTCAACTTGAGAATTTATGCTCCAGAAGCTATTTCGATGCGTAAACTCTGACTAACATAGGGGAGATTATTTCGTAATTGGTTTATTGCTAAGATATTTACACATATCTTTTGCTGTAAGCAGTGGTGCACCCAAGGGGGAGAGGGGCAAACAGGGTATAAGACCCCCTTCCCCAACACCACAAATAATGTTAATAGAAATTTAAATAATATTAACTATAACTAACATTGAAAATGTGTCGAATGTATATGTTACATTTTAAGACCAGGCTTCAGACTTAGCCTAATATTCAAAATGTTTACCGTTACACACAAGATTAACAATTAAAAAAACGAACAAATAATAGCTTCGATACCATTTGTATTATTTAAATTACTTAATTACTAGAAAACTACTTAAAAGTATTTAATATCACAGTGGGTTATTATTTTTTAACAATCAAACAAACGATATAAGTCTACGGTTTCATAGTAGATCGCAAACAATTTTACTTCTCTGGAAAAGATCTCAAGATCAAAATTCCGGTCACTCCTGCGAATAATAGGTGGCAGCACGAACTCTATTTTAGTTAAAATTTGGCTTTATCCCCCCCTCCCCCCTTATCCTTATGTTAAAGTAGATGTAGTAACTTTTCTACCTGTCTTATATGGTTCTTATGAAAATTGGCATGTACAAATAACTTATCAGTATGATGAGGTGTGTTTGTGGACTTACCAGCTGCATCTCAAGTCATTAAGACATTGAGATAAGGTCCAGTGGTGTTGTGAGTGAACACAGATACGATGTTGTTGGGGCATTCCCCCCCTCCCCCCCCCCTCCACATGCGTGACGTGTGTCATTGTTGTTAATATCACCTGTGAATCGCACATCTCACCTAGCTCAGTGGCGTTCACGCGGGGAGGGAACTATGGGAGCAGTCAAGTAAGTATAGTAAATTAGGGTTCTGGTAGGAAATAACTTTAATACTGGTTTTGTTTTGTGGTCAACGTTGATATATTTTTACCATTTTATTTGTATTATTTCGTAGGTATACTAGCCATGGAAATGAACACTTGCAGATCTAATTACTAAACATATATTTAAAGGAAAATTGTTTTGGAAACTTTGATCAGTCTCAAAGGTCCCTTCCTATATAGATCAGACTGTACTAGATTGTTACTTCTGTTGCCATGGTTACACGGACTGTTATGAGGGTGAATTCGACAGGGGTAACCATCCTTCGTCTCTAAGGCTCACTTCAATGATCAAAGCAGGGTAAAGGGATAATTTATACCCCACATAACGCTTTTTATTTACACTTTTTTCTACCCCTCCTTCTCTTTATGAATCACTTAAGTAGACATTTTGCTTACCCCCCGCCCCCCTACCTCCCCACCTCCTCCAACGTGTTTCTTTTCACATCACGAGTGAGTGTAGTTTTTTATAGGGAACCTTCTTGACACTAAAAAGATGGACTCAGAGTTAATAAAACATTAAAATTAAAGTATAAGATCTGTGTTACTTAACATTGTAATGTACCCACCCTTCCTCCATGTAAGTGCTTTAAGATTTATTATTATTACCACCGCGTCTTACTACCCGTTCGGGTTATACTCACTTACGCTAATGTGTAATGGTAGGGTGATTGTGAGATGAAATGAAGGACCTACAGTTTAACGTGGAATCCGAACCACGGTGGAGTCCTGGCATTCTACACATTTACAAGTTGTGATTAATAAACGTCTTGTCAGAGGTGAAGGAAGGGTTTGGAAATCGGATAAATCTATGCCGGGACCAGGGATTGAACCCCAGAACTATAAAATTTGTTGAATACAAATACAGATCCAGACAGATTATTGGCACTTCTGCCAACCTTATTGGTCAACCTTTTTTTGTAACTATCTCTTAAAATGACTGTTTTCATTAGACATGCAAGCATAATTCAAATAATAAACCATTCCTTTAAGAATAAAAACCGTGTTTAAAAAAAAATAAACATAAAGGCTGTACTGATTAATAAATTCTTGTTTCATTTGGTATTAATAATTTATCTTAAAATAGGCTAACATGAAATGACTTGATGAACCTGAATTTTAAAAAGGTGCTAGAAATTTTAGTCAAACCCCAACAACATCCTTTTATAATAAATTGTTTAACATTTTCAAATGTTTACTTTATTTTATAAATACACAAATTCATTTAAAAAAAATAATTCCAAGAGACATAAGGCTAATTGGTCTGTCTAACTTCATATAACACACAAAGTCCCGACTAATATGGACACTGTCCTTAACAATTGAATGTAAAAGTGTCTGAATGAAAATAAACTTGCATACATCTTGAGGCTAGCAAGTATCATTTATGGCTACTGACCTTATTTTATAGATTTACCCATGTCGCTAGAGTCATTTCAAAATTGATTTTTATCAGCAATTTCCAACCAAATGTTTAAAGTTTCCCTTGAATGTTCCTAGTTATTAAAAAATAATGTTACATTTCTAATAATTGATTGTTTTTTAAATTAAAATCATGACATAATAACCTTGTTGATTCCCAGCAATCTTAAGTGATCACCTTGGCATACAATTTCTATTTTGGTAAAGAGCTGATATCATACTCCCATCAATGATGTCAAGTTTTTTTTCTTTAGGTATTAAATTATACACCGGCCTCAAGGTTTCTTGAAAGAAGTATAATTTCATTCTTATTGGGTTAACCTAACGATTGAGAACACATGGCGGCAACTAGGATGAATCACTTTGTAATGAAACAGCTGAACAGCTGTTGACACCTTTTATGGTCTTAATACTGTTTAAGTTGTATGGTCTTACTTGTATTTCTCTTGGCGCTTGATTCAGTTGAATTATACACCACTTCCCCGGGTGCTGTCGATTAGCTTGGTTGAAAGTGAGTGGTGTAAGATTGTACTTAGAACAAGGAATACTCTTCAGTAGATACATAATGGTTCTTAGTGAAGTAAAAAAAATAGTTGAAGCAATGTTGTATGACGATGTAAGCTCTGATCTGTGACTTGATTGACTTGTGTATGTTTTAGGAGTAAAAAAAAACTGTATTTTTGACAATAAACCAGTATTTAGAGGGCTGTTCTATGGATCCAACAAGTTAATCAAACCGGTCATTTCTAAAAAGCCATATTCCCACTTTTTACTCCAATTAACTTTTTTGTCAGAATAGTTTTTTTTTCGCAAAGTACAGTATTATACTTTTGAATATTACTGTAGAAGTTGCAGACTCGCTACAAAAATACCATTTTCATAAGGCCTCCATATATTATTTTATTTTATTATTATTTAGCACCGCGTCTTACTATCCTTTCGGGTTATACGCTTTAAGTACTAATTACGCTAATGGATTAGGAACTGGGAACGTTGAATTAGAGGAAGTGAACCCGCATTTGCGTGGATGGAGAGTGGAAAACCATTTCGGAAAAACCACCCCCAGTTCATCCGACCGAGATTCGAACCTCGATCTCCCCGTCCTCAGCAGTCGAGCTCAACACGACTAGCGCGTTAGCCAACTACGCCACCGAGGCGGGTCTCCATATATTAACTTATATATGTGAGCCTACCTTTCATAAAGGCCATAATTCTTAAGTTATGGAATAATAGCCTTTCCAAAATAACAATACATTATATGAAGGATTATATTATTTTGACAAACCCTATAGCCAAAAAGCCATTGTTAACAATCCATCATGTTTGTCTATTTAAATGATCACATGTTAAATATTGATAATCCAGTAAATATTATTTTACTGAAAATATTTTAATTTAACATTAGAGGATGCTTTTTTTCTTATTAATTCTATAGAAACCTATGTCTGAATTTTCGTGAAATAATTTATATTTTTACATTTTAATAAAAGTATATTTTTAATACATTTGTTTCAGAATTCGAGGAACAAGTTTGTGTAGAGATGCAATACTGAAAGTAAAATATTTGTTTTAATCAGTGGTTGTTTTGTTGTATGTTTCAGGTCCACTGTACCCAATCAACAGGAGCTTGTGAAGAGCAAGAGCACCTCCGTGGTCGCTTCTGTCGTCAAAGAACAGAGTCAGGTTAGTCAAAGTATTTCTAAAACTCTATTTTTCACTCGGCAAATGACAAAATTACCCATTACCAATATATTTATTGTACATATATCATAAAAGTTTTATTAAAGTTTAACATTTTTAAAATATATTCACTTTTTTTTTTTACACTCACTGTTGCATTTGTTCAGTTAGTTTAATGTCTTCACACCTATCAATTTTATAATGGTGACCTGGCGGTCTAGGGGTAAGGTGTCAGACTTCTGTGCTGGCGGCCGGGGCTCAATCCTCGGTCCCGGCACAAATTTATCTGATTACCAAACCTTTCCTTTACCTCTGACAAGACATCTTGTAAATGTGGGAGGAATGCCAGGCCTTTACTGTGGTTCGGATTCCACGTTGAACTGTAGGTCCTCCATTTCATATCACAATCACCCTACCATTTCACATTAGCGTAAGTGCGTATAACCCGAACGGGTAGTAAGATGCGGTGCTAATAATAATAATAATAATTTTATAATGTTCACTGTCCATGAAGAGCTTTTGAAGTGTAGTCGGGTAATTATCGAATTGTATTACAAGAAGTTATTGCAGTTTATTTAGCTATGAAAGTTTCAGTACATTTGAATTTACATACCTGTACCTATTTGTATGTGTAATATATTATATTTAAAATTATTCCTTGGTTAATGTTATGATGCAAACAGTCTCAGATCTCTTCTCCAATGAATGACTTCATTCTCATTTTTCGAATTTGACATTGTATTATGCAAATGATTTTTTTTTAAATCATAAATTTAAAATGACCAAGATTATCTATTTTGTTAATAAAATTTTTGAATGCTGTGCTGAATGGAATATATTTTAAGTTTGTCTTTTTTAATACCTTATCTTTGCCATTAATTATATTTTAATTGCCCTGTTGGCCACTAGAATCAAGTGTTAAACTGATCATTGTTAATACCAAGGAGAATGACTTTCATTAGCTCTGATTATCTTTATTATAGCCGATTGTTCAATAAAAGTATAATTATTATTGTAGATTTTTTCCATTCATGATTTTAGTTTTTATGTCTTAAAGATAAAAATTAACTTCTTATTGCTGATATTTAAAAGGAAACCTAGGAATATTTAGTTAAAATACAAAAAATATGCAGTAAAGCAGCATGACCAAATATTAAATTAACCTCAATTTTTGTTTTTACCCTAGATTCTTGGTAAGGACAGTAGGTAACGTTATGTACACCTAGTCTTACTTACTTGTGTGGGGTATTGAAGGTAGAATTTAGGTTAAATGTATCCACATTTTGTGTGTAGGGAGTAGCAAATCAAATATGAAATAACCACCCTCATTGCACCTAACTGGAATTTGAATTCAGAGTTGTCAATCAATCCATTAGATGGCTATTTAATTGAAAGTTATTGTTAACTATACTATACTGCACTTCATAAAAAAATTGACTATTTTGTTCCAGTGACAGTTATTTAATGGTATTTTAAGTTCTATTAAAATATTTAACTCACTCTATTCTTATAATAACCAATTTTCTTAGAGAATAAGTATATTATATTTACCATCACACTTTGTTTATGCCGCTTGCACTTTATTATAACCTAACACTGATTTTCTAAATGGATAATATAACAAATGTAAAAACGCCTCTACATACATGTCTTTTTACAAGTGGCTAAAATTACAAACCAGAAATTTAGCTGTGGATGTATACCTTTTTTTAAATTAAATGTTAAAAGATATTGACAAATCCATGATATTCAATATTGCACTACCAAACTCTCAAAATTGCAAACATAATATCAAAACAATTATTCTACAAGGTTACCTATGTTTTCTCTACATTCAAAAAGTTTAATACTGTTTGGAAATTAGTAATACAACTTGAACATACCTCCGAGTTTGTTAGCAAGTTAATTATTGTCATCGGCATGACATATCTGTAGAGCCACTGGCACAGCCGGGGGAGGGGGGTGGGGGATTTTCAGGGTTGAACCCAGACCTCACTACCCACCTTCCTCTTTCTCGTCCCTAAAGCTGTTAAGAATACATACATCCAGAGGTGTCAGTTACAGACCCATGTGGAAAAATGCCAGATTTGCCCCAGATATGATCTTTCCACATGGGGAGGGTGAAGTTCTCAAACTTTCTATGGGGCCAAGAAAAATTAACGTAAGACTAAATTAGTTTAAAAGTGATTTTGTGAGTTAAGAGTTCGTGCAAGTTGCTTATTTGAATTTTCAGATTTTAGCTAATAAAATTAATTTATAAATCAACTTTCCCAAATGCAATTTATTGAAATGTTAATGTTTGTATATTCTAGCAGTATTCATAAATAAAAATGTCTTAGTAAAAAAGTCCTAATAATTAAAGAATTATGACCATTTTTATAAATTTTAAATTATTTTGGATATTATTGTATTTCTTTTGATGCGTTTGCATTTTGCAGTACTTGAATTTTCAAATTTTCCCACTGGAAATACCAATGGACCCCGCTTAGTTGGTCAGTGAAACTAAAACCCCCCACAAACGAATCCTGGCCGCACCAGTGTGTAGAACACATGACTTGACATTAATTGAAATAAAAATATACTTATCAACTTCATGAACTTTCAGGTGTGTCAAAATCTTTTTAAAAAATAGGTAATTTTTACATTATATGAACTAATTCAAAAAATGAATGAAGCCATTATAATTATCTGATACCTGCCTCGGTGGTCACATAGTCAAAGGCATCACACTCACAACATACCAGATTACTGCACTGTCTTTTTTTCTGAATTGTCCATGCTTTCTCTCGACATGCAAATTCAGGTATGTTTCCTATAAATTGTACCTTCCTCTACCGTACTCCATTAATGTAGGCCTAAATATGCTGCTAGAGTTTGGGCTATCACTGATAAGTGTACCGTTGTGTCCAGGTGTGTAAGGCAAGCAGTGGCAGTGAGCGAGACAGTCATGCTGTAGAGGGTGGATTTGTGCGGGGCGGACTGCAACGCAGCTTCACCCAGCCCTGTACAGACCTGGAGCTCAAGGAGCAGGAGGAGGTGATGAGTGGGGGAACCATAGCAGAAAGGTGATTTCACACTCTTTTTTTAATATACCTTTGACTAGTTGAATTGATGAGGTCTCATGCTGATGAGTATCAGTCTCATTTCGTTTGAGGGGGAGGAGGTCAAGCCTCATTCTAGCTGGATGCACTGTTATTTTAGAAGTATTGTGATCATAAAAAAAAATCTAACTAGATATTTTGATAAGTGCAGACGTTTCATGATCTCCTAAAACCAAGTTTTTTTTTTCACGATACTACATATATCTATATCTGGGTCTAGAGCCAAAACAATTTTACCAATCGGGCTATAACTTGGAGTCTAGGGTTTTCATAAGGTTCCCTCGAGGAGTGGAATTAGATCTCCAACTCTAAAATTACTGATAGGTAAACCGAGACAATATTGGTATTCTTTAAACTCGCTTTAATGATTTTAATTAAATTGTATATTTAGAAACGGTTTTAACATGTCAAACAAAATGGCAATTCTCATTTGTCCATGAAAATGACTTTGAGGCTACATAGGCAGAGATTTTCAATTTTAATCATTAATATGTGACTATCTCAGATATGAATAACTCACCACTGTTAAGTTGTAATACATTCAGAAATAAATATCTTTTACTTGAATTAAATTTTATAAAACTAATAGTTTTTGTGCAAAATATATCAATGGAGGTCTTTGAAATCGATTGTAACAGTGTGCATTATTTTATTTATGCTCTTTGGAGTGTTTTTGAAATCTTAAAGTATTTAGTAAATCTTTCTATTTTAAGAATCTCGCCTCGGTAACATAGTGAGCTAACGGGCTAGTTTCATGTTGAACTAGGCTACCAAGGACAGGGAAATCGAATCTCGGTCGAGTGAACTAGGGGTTGTTTTTCCTAAACGGTTTTCCATTCTCCTTCCTCACAAATGTGGGTTCATTTCATCTAAATTCAACCTTCAAAATTCTTAATCAATTAGCGTGAATAGTACTTAAGCGTATAACCCAAACGGATAGTAAGACATGGTGCTAAATAAATATTTTATGATAAAGAGAAAAAGTCTTTATGGTGTCAAAGCCATTGCCTAGTATAATTTTATAAAGTTGTAAGCAAATACTGAAATGCAGTATTCTGTTTTAATATTTATATACTAAAAGTAACCTAACAAAATGCATAAATTAAATATGCATAATTTTATATCTAGCCTTATCTTGCAATCTTTGTATTAGTTTGAGATTATTATTATTTTTGTTCTCAGGCTTGCTAAACTCAGGCAAAGAGATTCAGACTGGGAGAAGAGGAACTCCCGAATCAACCCTGAGGACGATCTGAACATTATTACTGCGGCTAACAATCACCTCAATGTAAGTAGCTTGGACACACAATTTTAAACTGCCTTTATGATTAGTTCACTAGTTATCATTTATTGGATTTATGTTGTTGTGTTGGCTGTTTATTTTCTCATACATACTTTTCATAGATGGTAAGACAGTGTAGAAACACACTACAATAATGTAAAGTAAGTGATAGTGAAGGAAGCCAACTTGAAAGGATAGTTTTTAGGCATGTGCAAAATCCACTTCTTTAATTTAAATCAAATACGAATAGAGTATATGAAATATTCTTAAAACCAAAACTAAGTTTTAATATTTCTTTGTTTTACATTTTGTTTGTTGTTATTTATACATCTCTCTGCCCTAAAATTATTTGGAAAATGTTTTATTATGCGATTTTTTAATGATTAGTTTATTCTGATAAATCAATTAATGATCAAAACTTAAATTTCTATTATTTCAGATTTTTTTATATGCATATTATTTAAGATCTCAAAATGGCAATTTACCATAAATTAAGTATTTTAGCTGTAAATATATTTATGGGCGAAGCTTAGCTTAAAAAAAATTCCAGTTTCAACAATTACTAAGTCAAGATATTTACTACAAAGCCAAGTTAAAGCTTCCCAAACCCCTAATATTTTGGTTAGGCCTAATCTAACTAGCCTTTCATATTGGCTTCCTTCACTTTCACTCACTTTACATTATTGTACAGTGTTTATATACTGTCCTATTATACATTTCCAAGCCATTAGGTGATGATTAGTTTTATTGTACTTTTCACAGAGAAAGTATTTTGACAAGGGAAAAAAATTACCCAAGATTTTGACAAGTGTGTACTCTTGTAAGTATTCCTGATCCCAAACATGTTGCTTTAACCCATCTTTCTTTAGAAGTGTCTGTGATCCTAGGGCTTAAACATTCTTACTTTTGTTCACATTTGACGGTAAAGTATATTACGATCAAATCTTGTTGTACAATGAATATAATCTTTGCTATTCCAGTTACTCGGATTCACTAGAGTTTAACATGCTAGTAGTTGTAGAATTATTCACTAGGAAATTAGAAAAATATGTTGCTCTCCTAGTGGTCATTTATGTTGGAAAATATATGGGAGGAGCTCAAGCAGTAGTGGGCTAAGAAGAAACGTCAGACAAGGATCCTAGTTGTAGAAAGGTCTGAGGGGACATATACGGTTGCATTTGAGAAATTTCCCAAATTCATGAATGAAAACTTGTTCTGAAATTGTTGGAGTAAGGGTACGCAAAATGGATGTGGATGCTATGTAAAAATATTAATCTTTGTTTGAATAACCGTTTATTTTTATTGATGTGTAATTCCCACTCTGTACATAGTCTCGACATAAGTCTGTGCAACATTTTGGATTTGAGTAAAATGAAAAAAAAAATTGTATTGGCTAACAAGCTCAAAAGTAAAGTTGCAAGTTTAGAAAATTATAAATTCTTGTGACATGAATTAAATCAGGAGAAATATCCAGCCCACAAACACATTTTTATGGACCATTGATTTAGCCTAGTGCTCTATTACAAATAACCTAAAATTTCTTTTAACAGCAATTTGAGTTACATCAAACAATTTTTATTTATTTTAAATAAAATCACTTTAAGGAATATCATATCAAACTTAATACATTCTCAATAACAAAGCAGTAGTCGATATATATAATTTACTTTAGTTGCTATGGATGACGTAAAGACATGGTTTTAGATATCACAAAAAATAGTTTATAAATATTCTTCAACTATACTTTTTTTCCCCACCAAAGCCACAAAAGGTAACTCAAGCTAAACTTTACAACAAACCCTTTGTCTTGAACATGCATATCTAAAATATCGAGTGTGTCAACAAGATCTTGTGGAGCTAAGTAGTCATGTACAAGGTTTAAATCCTCTTATTTGGTACAATTTTCATCAATAGCATGTGTGTGCATGTAGTAAAAACTAAACAATTTAATAAATAGTTAATTTAAGAGTACTTTTTATATTGTCCTACAGGACTAATCACACACTTTGAATGAGCTCAAAATAAGTTGTTCTTACACAGGTTCGCAACACATGCAACCTAAAACCTGCTTCAACTAGGATTTAGACCAAATTGTTTGTTGGTCTGCACCTTAAAAGCTCAATTCACTCTGTCACAATTGAGGTTAAAATCTTAGGTGTCTAAGTTGGAGGCTGGGCTGGGTGTGTGAAACCATTCATTATGTGATCTATTGTTATGTCAATAGATGTGTGTTGTGTATTAGTCACTCCTGCTATAAGGGTGTAGGAATATCAAGGCTAACAAGAAACACACTCATATCATCTGGCAGGACACTGATTCCTCTGTATGGGGGTGGGAGTGCGTGCAGTTAAATAAAACTAACACAACAGCGAAAAATTAAACTGTTGTGATTGTTTGAAATAATAAAACAAAGTTTTTTTGGACAAAATAAAAACAATATGGCTGTGGTACAAACACATTTTGATTTTCTTCACATGGTGTGATCAACAGCTCTTGAATATCTCTCATGAGCATAGCAGCATTAAATGACAAACTTTTTAAATGAAGAGAAAAAGTTTTCATTAAATTCCAAAAAAACCTTGACAGATAGTCTTTTCTAGCATTCCCCTACATCCTCACCTTAAGATTTTCTACTTGTCTGGGCTATAGGCATATTGACTAGTTAAGCTAATGTGTTAGGGATGTCAAACCTGTATGGAGGCAGAAAGGAAAACCATTTAAGAAAAACTATTCAATACACTCAACCATGAACCTCAGTCTCCCAGTCATCAGCAGTCTAGTCTATTGAAAGAGTGACAACCAAGACCATTCAATAACTAAAGCGGGTATTAAAATAGGTTAAAAACTACCTTAACTAAAAGATCACTGCAGTGGTGAGTTTTCTTTAGATGTAAGACTCAAATTACACTAAATTATTCTTGATAGATTTAAATTTGAAATACGGTAGTGTGTGCAACTAATGATAAATTTAAAAAAATATAAGCAAACATTTTAATTGATTTGAAAATTTATAGTAATTTCAACAATATTTGTTAAAAAGTCTTAGATAAAAACACAAATAAAAAATATCAAAATCAAAATATCACAAACCATGCAAAAATAAAAAATTGTGAATTCATTCCAAAGAATTTGGATCTTTTGTATAAACTTTGCAACTGTGTTATTAATGTGCATACATACATATATATGTATGTTTATTGTCCTTGCAAGTTCACAGGAAAAAGTGCAAAGATTTTTCCACATCACAGCCACAAATGCAGCCTGTTTTAATATGCATCTTTGGAACTGAGCTCTGTTTTGAAAACTTGATTTTCACTTTTCTTTGTTTCTGTTTGTACTATTCAGAATTCAGGACATGACATAACTAACTAATGATTTCATTTATTGTCCAAACCACCTGAATTGAACTAGCCAATTTGCCTAGGTAAAATAATACAACATATAATTTATCAAATCAACACAATCTTAAAATGATTACACAAAGAAATGTTCATGGTATACATAACACACATATACCTTAAGGTGCTGAAACAGGCAGGGCTGGCGGCAAAATCTGAAGGGGTGGTTTCACACTGCAAGGCCCTTACAGCCGTGCACCTGACTGCATGCCATTTAAAAAAAATATGTTTTTGCCTATTATTATCTAAACTTAAAACATATTTTTCTTGAAACTATTAAGATCGCAGTCTCACTCTCCAAGCTGTAACCTATTTCCCTCTCCGGTTCATCATGGTTTCACTCGTCAAGCTGTAACCTATTTCCCTCTCCGGTTCATCATGGTTTCACTCATCAAGCTGTAACCTATTTCCCTCTCCTGTTTATCATAGTTTCACTTGTCAAGCTGTAACCTATCTTCCTCTCCTGCTAACCTTGGTCTCACTCGCTGAGCTGTAACCTATTTTCCTCTTATGCTCACCTCTGTCTTACTCGCTGAGCTGTAACCTATTTTCCTCTTCTGCTCACCTCGGGTCTCACTCGCTGAGCTGTAACCTATTTTCCTCTCCTGCTAACCTCGGATCTCACTCGATGAGGTGTAACCTATTTTCCTCTCCTGCTCACCTTGGATCTCACACTATGAGGTGTAACCTATTTTCCTCTTCTGCTCACCTCGGGTCTCACTCGCTGAGCTGTAACCTATTTTCCTCTCCTGCTCACCTTGGATCTCACTTCGATGAGGTGTAACCTATTTTCCTCTCGTGCTCACAACATTTTCACTCAGAGTTGTTTTTACTCACTCATCTTATTGTGATCTCACTTGCTGAACTCATCATGACTACATCTAACACACAGATCAAGGTGGATATAAGTCGCTATCAATTTTATAACAACATTGTCATACTTTCTACCAAATAAGATTAAAATATCATATGAACCCGCTAAGATACTATCTACAGAGATTGCATCACACATTTTGATGTTCATCAGCCAATGTGTCAGTGATGATAACAGCAGCTCCCTCTTAAAGGTTTGCTGCTGTGTTTTGTTCCTGAAGTGCTCGCGTGTGCATTGCGTGCAAAGTAACACTCGGTCACACTTGGGTGCCAACATGATACTAATTAACTGGAGTTGTTATTAAAAAATAAACAACCTGAACTATAAAACAAACCATGTTGATGGGGGTGGGGGGGGAATATGACGAAAACATTTTTACCACTCTGTAATGATGCATCTACTTGTGTGTGTGTTTGAGTGGAATTTTATCTGAATATATATTGCTTGTTCTGTTAGGTGCTTGTATTACCTGAGGAGTTGTTACTGCTCAAAATTACATTATGAAGATTATTTTTTTTCACTGAATGATGTGTATTTATCTCTATTAGCATTGCCTTATTTTATCTTTGGTCTGATCCTCTTTTAGTTTAAGTGCACATACTGTAAGGTCCCCTTGTTAGTCAGGTTGGCTGTCCAATCATTTATCACTGGGACAGTTTAGAAACTTTTAACATTCCCTTTGTCTATACCACTTTTGTTAAGCTATGGTATTTAATTGTGTTGACATTAAATAATTTATTGATTTTATCTAAGGGATGAGGAGTATAAATTGTGAAAATTTATCATCTTTCACCAAGCGATAGAATGTGAAATCACACGAGAGAAAAATTGTTTGAATGCACACTGACCTAAAAGAAAAGGAGAAACCTTTTTGTTTCTCCGACTAGCGGGGTATTCTAACCCTACCGAACAAATTTTGTAATGGGTCTTATGATTAACTCGTACATCAACTAAATGGCAAGCCTTGAAATACTATTTTGGAACTAGCTTGGAGCATCTTGGCTTGCTCCTACTAAAACTGTGTAAAGCACATTCATATTTTCTGATTTTTATAGGAAGCCACTTATCTGAAAACTAGAAACTCATGTCTGTACAAAGGTGGGGAACAAAATTACCATTATATTTACATTCTTATGATGTAAAGATAAATTATAAAGTATTCCATAAGTAAGTATTATTGGAAGGTTTTGTTAACGTTTTAAATTGACTTTTTAATTAATAAATCAAATAGGACTTGTTTCTAGAATGGCAAATTTTAGTGATTTTCAATCAATGTGGGGGGTCGAAAGTGAACCTCCTTTAAAAATAAGGGTTTACCTGCGCTCTGGTGTTTCCACCATGTAGAAATAAGATCGTGGCTGCTACCACATAAAGGAATTCCCAATCCTCCAATTCAATACTAGGATCCAAAATTAAATAAATGTTTTGTAATAGAAAGTCCCATTTTATGTTTATGTTCCTCTGATTGATTATCTGTGCATCATATCTTACCACCCATCTGGGCTAATAGCTTATTTACTTTGATGGGATAGGGAGGAGAAAGGAAGAATACAGATTAAAATACACAAATTTGTATAGTGGGAGAGTAATAAACCATTTACGAATAATTATGCTCAAACAACAGACTAGGATTCAAACCTCTACCTCCCTGCTACCACCACACCAGGCTAGGTGGCATTGATGTCTTATTCCATTTGCCCAGGGAATGGGTGACGCATGCTTAATTCAATTATTGTGAACCGTCCTTAACATAGCTCTGCCTTAAAATATGAGTGAAGAATGACCGTGGACAAAGGACAATTCCTAGATAGCTCAGTGGTTAGAGCATTGGCCTAATAAGCCAAAGGTCCTGTGTTCAAATCCCGTGTCCAGGGTCATTTTTCAATTGACAGAATTTAATTTTGTGCATGCATTCATTTACTTTGGGTAAGACCAATTCTCAAGAATTGTCACATTTCCTAAAATAGACTTTTTAGTGCTAACGTATGTGAAGTGAAGCCAGGAGCTAGCATATATGTTAATAACATTGAAATCACATAGTGGACCCTGAGCCTCAATTGTCTTTATTAACCGGCGACAATTTTCTTGACCCCAATTTATTGTAAAAGTGTTTCCCATTTGCTTCGGCCATGGTTGAGATTGTAAAGGCCTTGTGCTTCAGATGCTACAGAAAAACCTCGGAAATACTTTGAATTCAGGTGGGGTATTAATTCATTCATAAACTATTCCAGATATTATTGTCATCATTGATTGGTATGTGAGCTAAGGCATCAACCTTTTCAGGACTGATTTGGCGTTGATGAGAAGGTCATGGCTTGAATCTTGGCCTGGTGTATTTTTTTTTTTTTCTAAAGCTACCTTCCTCTCCCCTAAATAAACATGTGTATAGTCTTGGACAGGAAGTAAGACACGCATTACATGTAAGTGCTCATTGGAACGTACCGAACCAAACAAACTCAACAGTTCCTGCCTGTGGCATTGTGTGGTCACCTAAGCATTAAGTTAAGGTCTTGAAGCGTGTTTCTTTCCGCTCCCATAATATAAACTGGGAAATATTTTATTTCATTGAAGCTAATGTTTATCCAACTCTGTATTTATGAACAGTAAGGCCTAGTTTACATTTTTAATGTAAGAAGAATGGCCTGAGAATTTTACATAAATTTAAGTAGTCGGTTTAGTTTGTATCGTCTTCCTGAATGTTTGTATGAAGGGTTGATGGGAAATTGAGGTTGTGCACTAAAACAAGTATAATTAAGAAATATTTTAACACCATAAATTTTTAAAGCCTTATCACATTTATTATTTAGTGTATGTAATAAAAGTATTTCCCTTGAATGTGTATAATTCATAACTTCAAACATGATTCAAATTTAAGTGACCTGTACACATTTTTTCCACTTGATGTGAGTTCAGGATTCATAGTGATTTTTCCAGTGAGGCGCTTTCAAATAGATATTGTTTGAACGTCACCACTGTACAACTTTCTTTGCAAAGAATTTTTAAATTGATATTGTTTGAGCGTTTACACTGTAAAACTTTATTGGTGAGGAGCTAGTAAATACAGATTGAATGAACGTTGCCAATGTAATACTCCTCGGCGAGGGGCTATCAGATGGAGATTGTTTGAGAGTAGCCACTGTACATAATATTATTCGGTGAGGAGATATCCAGTGGGGATTATTTGAGCGTAGCCACTGTACATAATATTATTCGGTGAGGAGATATCCAGTGGGGATTATTTGAGCGTAGCACTGTTTCTGCCGAGACGAGGGCAGAGTATTGAGTGCGGAACATGTAAGATTACCGATGTGCTGCTCGCACCAAGGCTACTTTCCAATGAATGCTTCCTAGAAAACCGCCTGCGACACGCTGTGGGTCATGGTTACATATCTTAGTGTGGTATAAACCGAATAACATTTACAATAGAACAGGAGATTATCCAAGAAAATTGCGAAATTCGAAATATTGTCCTGGACACGCGAAGCAGTTTAGCGTCACTCCCTTGTCAGACTGAATTGCCGATGACGGTTAGATCAGGGTTTGAGTCTAGGTCGTGTGTTCTGAGGATTTTTTTTTTTTTGCTAAATGGTTTCTCACTCTACACCTACACGTAAATGCGGGTATATTACTCTTTTCTACTAATACTCTACCTTCATCCCCATTTCATTAGTAGAGTTGCCGCGCACCTAGAAAACTAATAAGAGCTAGAAATACACAAGGAATGATCTGTAACTAGGAGAAAACCCAGGATCACACCCGCGATTTCGAAAAATCTATTAAAAATACAGGAATATTTAAAATGGGAGATTATTTGAAAGATTAAAAAATATGAGTTTTGATGGACGAAAATGTAAACTGAATAATTAAGAACGCTGATTCAAACATGTCTTATTGTGAACCGGGCGGCTGCCCTGATTCTGATAAGCTTATGTTAAGTTTGGGGACTATTTTCATTTCACGCCAAAGTTATGTAAGGTTTGGAACTCTTAGGTTTGGGGATTATTTTAATACTAGCTTTTACCCGTCGCGGCTTCGCCTGCAATAATTGATAAAATCTTTTAATTTTTAACTAAACTATTTTGGTCATAAATCAAACTTTATTTTTTTCAAATATCTATGGGTTTTTCTTAGTTCTAGCTGTAAATAATTTTGCCATATTTTAATTTTCACTTTTAAATATTTCGTAATAAAATAAATATATATTGTTTAAGTCATCAATTATAATTTTTTTTAAATTCTTAACTTCATAATTAGTATGATGAATAAATTAAATTTAAAAAATTTCAAACTACATAGCTAAAATCACATATTTATTATTTATTAATATGAAACTACGTCACACTAATTACTATTTACTTTAATTACAAAATATCAAATCACATTCTTAGATAACATCGTTTCAATCACATTATAATCATATATTTATTATTTAAAATCAAAGGTTGGGAATAGTCCTATTTGCTATTCCAGGACATTCTCTACCAACGTACAAAGTTTCATTCGAATCCGTTCAGCTGTTTTGGCATGATTGAGTAACAAACATCCAAACACACAAACTTTCGCATTTATAATATTAGTAAGATGTTATTGTTATCGCCCGGTTATATAGGGGGATGACAGAAAATGTATTTTCATATCAACATCAAACCCTTTTGTTAACATAAGTTAAATGACTCCATATTTTGACGATAAATTAAGTTTATCACTCTTATTTTCAATATAAACTGCCTAGAAACATAGGAAATTTGGTGGTAAGAAAATAGTGGCAACCCTGATTACTGTAATTTGTGTAAGCCATGCGTATAACCCAAACAAATACTAATACGCGTGGTGAACAAATAGACTGGAGGGAGGATGGGAAACCGATTTGGAAAAGTTGTTCTCGGTTAAACCTGTTGCAATTGCTCTCCCGCCTCCCGGGTCACTCAGGTAGACGTGGGTTCCTCATTGGGCTTTGATTGTAATGAAAGTGCTCAACGATGGAGTCCAACACCTTTGCTCCGTCGGTAGCAGGCCTGCCTGATGAATTAATAGTCCCGGGTTTGATTCCTGGCATAGCAAAAAAAAAAAATTATTGGTGAAATGTGGGTTTCCTCTTTCAAAGTTAACGGCAGGAGCCTGGGTGCTGTCTGTTCTAGATTTAAGTTCGTTATAAGTCGTGTGCTTAGATAATCAGTCAAGTTAAGAATATTCTCGTTAAAAAAAATATATACTTTTTTAATTAGTGCAGGTCAGGTTGGTCTCGCCGATAAGTTTGACACTCTGGAACCGATAAAAGCAGTAAGGTTGCCGCAGCATTTAGGTGAAGTTCTGATTAGTTATATTGCGAAGCGGGGTTTAAACTACTAGTTTACACCTCTTTATCTGTAGGAAAGTGGCTTCTCAGCTATGACTGTTATCAAAGCTAAGTACAGAAACCAAGTGGCAGCTAAAAATGACAGTCGGTTTTTCACTAAATTAAGAACCCGACCTGAACCATCTCTCTGATATGAAACTACCTCGTCCTTACCATAATGGGCGATAAGGGGGGGACTATAACCCCC
>CABEEJ010000899.1:97360-152500 GCA_901482245.1 Timema douglasi | reverse complement strand
CCCCCCCCCCCCCCTTATCACTCTACAATATTTACATTTTTGGGTTTATTTTCATGGAAAAATAAAACTTTGTATTTGTGATTTGTGATTTGGTTGTAATTTGCTATTAACAACTTTGAATCATCAATATCAGAGATAACACATAAAATGATAAAATGTAAATTTCCTCCCATTCTTTAAACAGCTTTCTTTTCATTTTGTTCTGGATAGTAAATTAGTGAAAAATATGTTTTATTTCAATGGATTCAGCTACACTTACTTTTTTTTTTTTGCGAAAATGGGCTCTTGAAAATCATATCGGCTCAAAATTATGTTCAAATTGTCTCAATTTCCCTTTCAAAAGGTCAAATTTCTGAAATGATTTCTCGAGGAGGGGGAGGGGTATGTCACACCCCTAGAGACTAAAATCCGCCCCCATTTGGAAGGGCTTATCACCGACAAATACAATATTTTGATTCAATTAATAAGTATCTTAGTCTAGCTAGTTAAATAATACGCTTTCTGAATAGCATTCATGTCCTCAAAATGTAGCCTTAAGACATAAAAATTATTTTTTAGGCATGTTTGTTAGAACTTTCATTTCCTTTAATAACCCACGACCTGCTTCGGTGGACACATGGTCTAAGGCGTCACTCTCGCAATAGACTAGACTGCCAATCACAAAGGGCTGATGGTTTGAAATGGTTTACCACTCTTTCGTCAATCAAATGCAGGTACGCTTCCTCTAAACTCTACCTTTCTCATCTGTAACCCAAGACTTATGACCTGAACGTTTAGTAAGATACAGTTTATATATATATATATATAATATATAAATTCACAAATTCTACCAAATTCATGTCAGAAAATCTAATGTACAAATTTATTTCTGTCTTTGTTTTAATTCCAACACACGAGTTTTTTAGTAAATGTGTTGTAGTAGTGAAACATGACTACAAAAGGTTAAAGAAACCCTGGTCTAGTTGGCCCTTTATTTGGGAGGTATGGCGTTCAATTCTCACCTTTGTGCATGGGATGTGGGAGGCTAGTTTTATGATAGTCTCTTTTCTTAAAGAAAAATATATTAAAGGTGACCTTCGTTTTTTATTACGCGACAGTACGGGAAGGAGTTATTTGTTCAACCATTTTATACGCCAGGTGAATCTTTTTAGTGCCATTTGAGTCACTTATGTAAAGTGACTCATCTGGATATTATCTAATGAGACATTTTTAACATTTTAGTATACTTTACTATGTTTGATTTGTCGTTTTAACAATTTTAGTTTACTTTAACATGTTTGTTTTGTATTTTTAACAGACTTATTTTAACCTGTTTGTCCTGTCTTTTTAACATACATATGGTTTTAATGTTTGTTTTGTATTTTTAATGTAGTTTATACACCTGTGATTTTTTTAGCAGCTGTATCACTCATATAATTTTAATAGCTCATTTGAGCACTCCCATGGATTGTCTCAAATGGGTATTCTCTCATATTGAATTTTTTTTTAAATACATATTTTTAGTATTTTATATTGTCTTTTATTTTGATCTAGATGACCTGGTGGTCTAGGGATAAGGTGTCAAGACTTCTGTGCTGGTGGCCGGGGTTCCCCTCGGTCCCGGCACAGTTTTATCTGATTTCCAAAGTCTCCCTTCACCCCCCTTCACCTTTGACAAGACGTGTATTAATCACAACTTGTGAATGTGGGGAATACCAGGCCTCCACCGTGGTTCGGATTCCACGTTAAACTGTAGGTCCTTCATTTCATCTCACAATCACCCTACCATTCATTACACATTAGCGTAAGTGCNGGGGGGGGGGGTGAAGGATGAGATGCAAATAAACATACGGCCCGTTTCCAACTTGGCAAGTCTAGTAAGAACTTGCGTCTCAGCTTTAGTATTTTGCTAAAATGAACTATCTGGAAGTGGTTTTCATTAAACTTTTTTTTTCTACCCCAGCAAGCAAAGGATTTCTTCTCAACTTATTTGATTTTCCGGTGACTGTGGGGTTGAGATTAGAATACCGACAGGGTCTACTGTTTTGTTTTTTCCCCCTCTTAAACGATATACTATACTCTCTTCACTCAAATGCTGGTACATTTTAATCTGAAATTTGCCTTCCCTACCATTAGCCCTTTAGGGTTAGGTAAGACGTGTAGCATGACTTTTACGTCTTATTTTTTTCTAAATACCTTCAAACAATTGATTATTTAAAATATAATACTAAAAAAATCAATCTATTGATATTAGAACGAATAACATTAGTAGTTGGTGACCTGGCGGTCCAGGGGTAAGGTGTCAGACTTCTATGCTGGCGGCCGGGGTTCAATCCTCGGTACCGGCAAAGATTTATCTGATTACCAAACCCTTCCTTCACCTCTGACAAGACATCTTGTGAATGTGGGGAAGCCAGGCCTCCACCGTGGTTCGGATTCCACGTTAAACTGTAGGTCCTACATTTCATCTCACAATCACCCTACCATTACACATTAGCGTAAGTGCGTATAACCCGAACGGGTAGTAAGACGCGGTGCTAATAATAATAATAATAACATTACTAGTTAATTGACAAGAAAATATTTTCTTTTTAATATATCTGAAAGACTTGAGAGTTTTTAAACATACACGTTGACAGTTCTATTTCAAATTAGATACGTTAATGCTATATAACAAAACTAATTCCCTACCATTTATTTAAATTGGAGCTGGTTTTGTTTACTCTTAGTACTTTACTTAATAGTAACATATTCCAAACAAATGGCCAAAACGATATTTCTTATTTCATTTTATATAAAAGTCTTCGTTAGGGCCTGCCTAACATCGGCTCCGTCTTTTCCGCCTAGAATCTCCCGGTATTTGTCTCTAAAAGTATGTCCACAGCTGACGAACTTTCCCACAGCATTTCGACAACTGGGAGGAGGTCGTATCGCTAATTTGGAAGCTTTGCGTCCATTTTTGGAGCTCGGTGAAAGTTAAGTTGTTTTACATGGTCAGAACCGACCGTGTCCTCGCTATTTGGGCATGGGGGAGGCTGGGGGGGCACCTCACCAGCTGTCTAGGTATCCGAACATAAGCCTCCGGTTCAATTCGTGACTGAAGGAACGAAACTTGGTGTATATACTCCATCGCTAGGTCGCGTGTATCGTACCTTACTACCCGCTCGGGTTATACGCTTATGTACTAATTACGCTAATGCTATTAGGGATTGGGAAGGTTATATTTTGGGGGAAGCATACCCGCATTTGCGATGAGGGAAAGTGAAAAACCCTGTCAGTATACCCGACCTATATTCAAACCTCGGTCTCCCCGTCATCGGCAGTTTAGTCTAACACGCAGTTAGTTAATCAACTGATGAGCTATTAGTAAGTTAGTCAACTAATAGTTGTATTAGTTACCATACAAAATAAAACTGTAATATTAAACGTGTTCTACTTCTTTTTGCAATTAAAAAAAATCCTTCTCTATGCTTGTCTTAAACGGGAAAAGATGGAAAGGGGCGGGGGGGAGGGTTAAGGGACCCCAGCATGTGATTTTAACCGGCCCCGGGATACCCGCCGCCGGCCCTTTGTCTAATAAATGGGATCGTATGCGTGTTAACGACCTTTGTTACCTTCAAATGCTCTTGTTTTCATTGGGACAGCGATCTCTCCCCATCCTCTCTCTTTCTCTCACCCGGTAGCTATAAACAGACCATTGTCATCTCACAGGGCCTCTGCCACGGGCGAGATCGTCGAGACGTGCCTCCGTAGATTGGTTTGAAGATCTCGTCAGCTATTCGGTGTTCCCTCCTCCGACTTCGATTAGCCGGAATATTGGACACATGAATGCGCTCAAACCAGAAAACAAAACAAATTGAGTTCTTCTGCAAAAAATTAGAATTAGTTTGACGATTTTTTTCTCTTTTTAAATAAGTATTTTTTTAGGTTTTTGTATATAATGTTTTTACGCCATTCTCACAATATATTGGACTGTTGATTACGGAGAGATCGGGGCTCGAATTCCGGTCAGGTGTACTGAGAGTGGTGTTTCCTAACTGCCCCCCTTCCGCACGAAAATACTGAAACACTTCTTCTAAATTGTACATAGTATCTTCCTAATCCGTAACTCACTAGCGTAATTAGTATATATGCCTATAACCTAAACAGATATTAAGACTCATCAATTCCACTGTTTTTAAAGTACCGTGATAACGTTTAGACTTGGTTCGATCTGTAACACCTGCCTAAGCTAGCTCTTATCTTGGGTTAGTCGGGCTCCTTAGTTGGAGAATATGCGAGGAAAGGGCAGCGTTTTTGCAATTTTTGTATTAAAACATATTTTTGGTAAAAAAAAAAATTAATCAAATATTGCATCAATACAAACAGTTTAATTTTTTTTTTTCCTGTGGTGGTATCTACAATTATTGAATATCTGTTATGGGTGTCCTGGAATTTAATCAAAACTTTTCCTCTTCTTTTAAAACGTTTATCATCTAATGCTACTATGCTCATGACATTTTCAACAAGTGTTGATATCACCATGTGGAGAAAATTAAATCCTATGTTTCTACCGAAGAAAGATTGTATTTATTTTGACCAAATTATTTTTATATAAAAACTGAAAAAACACTAACTTTCTCGCGTCTACATCCCCAACTTAAGTGCGGTCTCATACATTAATAACACGGATATTTCTTTAGTTCAATCCCGGGAAACCAGGGTTGAATCTTGAGTTTGCTCAGAGGGGGGCCATTTTAACTCGATGGTTTTCCAACCATTATTCAAGCGAATGCTGGTGAATTTTATTTAAACTAACACGCACGTCTTTTTTTTCCAGGTTGATATTAGTAATCACACACCACAACCAAAATAAAGATAGTAAGGTATAGATATATAGACCAGTATTTCCCAAACATTTTTTTTATCACGGCCCTCAATATATTTTCCCAGCTTGGCGATCCAATGGGCCATCATCCCACTTTCGTGTCAGTGTTTATTAAATTAACTTTAAATTAATTCATTTAAGTTTATTTAATAAACAACTTTTTAAATAAAGAAATAGAAAATTACACAATATTTTCTCGCAAAATTGACTCATTTCGTAAAATTTTGTGAGTAACAAAAACTGATATTTTCAATGACAACCGCGATGCTTCATTTTGTAGGCGAGCTCTTATAGTTCTAGTATGTTGATGGACAGAGTACAACGCAAATTCATGGTCCAGACTATTCCTTGCTTTATTCTTGACATGGTGGCTACAAAGAGTGTGTCAACACCGTTGATATTGTTAGTGTTGATTTTATTCTTAATAATACGCCATTTTGATAAGTTTTTATAATTGTATGATTTCATAATGTTTAATATATATTTTTCGAGACTGTCCCGCGACCCTCTTTCGGGTTGCAACCCAGGTTTTGGGAACCACTGGCTATGAGAGAACGTACCATCGTGACTTGTCACCTTATTGCGCTCCAGGTAGTAAATTCAAGAAGCGAGGTAGGAGGTGTGAAGAGGAGGCAGACAGACACCACTCCGAGCTGAGCCACGGGACTGACGAGTGGTGTTCACGGGGGTCGAACTGTGTTGAGCTATTGATAAGTGCCTTGTGATTGACAGACGGTGCATTGATTTAATAATGTTATCGTGCTTATGTTCATGTGAGGTGTGGTTCATCGGTGTGTGTGTGTGTGTGTGTGTTGAATAAGCCTTGAATCTTGGAGCGTCGTACAGGCCAAGTTGGTTTAAGAAGTTATAGTTCTCTTCTTGAATATTGTAGCTAGTTTCCAGAGTATGTTGAACATTGCTCACGGCCTATTAATCGGGAAGTTGGAATAAAAATTAATCTTAAAAATATGTCACATCAAGTCATGTGATTTGCAGTGGTCATTTTAATAGATATCAATTGTATAAAATAACAATCGTACTATAGTGAGAATTTTATCAATTTTGGCCGCAAAAAATATATTTGTATTTTATGAAAGGTTCTTTTAACCAGAATATTACAATGTATACTTTATATTTCAAAATAATAAACTTTGGATGTATTCATTTTGAAGAATTGGTGAGAGAATAATTGTGCTGTTTGCCGATTTACATATTTTGGACGACTATTTGTAGCTAAGTGTGAATAATCTATTAAGTCTCTGTACTTTATAAAGCTCCACTTGTTGTTAGCTTAGGACTTGTTTATGGTCAACACTTTTATCATCGGTGGAAGTGTGTTATCGTGTGTGTTCTCTTATCAGAGGGTCAGGTTGTTTTGAAGGAAGTAGTCTCGGCAAACTGGCTCAGCATTGTGGAGAACATCTTACAAAGTATTTTAGGACAGTGGAGAATCAATTCGAAAAGTTTTTGTACCCAAAATACGTTTTCGGGAATACGTTTTTGATAATTTAATCAATGGGTCCCGTGATAGCGTGCTCGACTGGCGTGCTCCTGCGCTGTATGCGCAAGAGGTTTTAATTGTACCCGTATGTGCGTGGAGGGAGAGTGGAAACCCATTTGGGGAAAACCACCTTAGTTACACACAACTAGGATTAGAACCCCGATCTTCCAGTCTAGTCTATTACGAGAGTGACTTCTTAGGGCTTAGACCATTGTACCACCAAAGCTGGATGTGGTTTTTTTTCAAGTTAATTTCCTAGACATTCACTTTTTAAACGTATCTATATTTTTAAATTAGTGCATTTCCTGAAAGACTCATCTCATGGTCAAAATAGCTTCATTTTATCTGGTAGATTTTACACTGACTTCCATCACTATGAAAATACCCCAGCACCGATTACAATTGGTATACATGATCATACTACACATACCTAGGTTGTGGCTTGATTCGCGTGTTTACTGAAGTTCGTACCCTAGTCTGATTGAGTGGCCAGTGGCTTAGCATTTCACAGCAATGTTCCATTTATCCTCGAGGCTTTGTAATGCAAGCTAGACACAGAAAGGGCTGTCCTTAGATTACTTAAGGGTTTTCGAGGGTAGGGGCACTGAGTTCGGTATTTTATTAGAGGGGGTGAGGTAGAATCTCTATCAAGACCAAAAAAATTGTCAGAAAATATATTATTGATAAAATTTTACTTTTATTTCATTTACTTGTGTGATACACATAATTATACAACAATTTAAATATTCTAAAATGTCATAACTTGCCTTGTTCCCAATTCTAATGTATAATAATAATTAAACTATTAAAATAATCTAATCTACCAAATCGTTAAGAAAAAATTATGCAAGACAGAAAAAGGAGTGGGGGCATAGGATAAGAAATCTTACGATTTCTTACTTAGGAGGAAGGGGTAAAAAAAAATCCATCAAAGCCTAACGTGTTTAGCAACAAATTTTCACTTTCGAGTGGCATAATATATCTTGTAGGTTATTGGCAGAGGGTTTTTCATTTGGTGTTTTATCGCTGAAAAACTCATCAACACAGATCCGATACACACTTGTTCGACGCTGCTGTATTCGTGTTGCGAGTTATACTGCTCATGCGCACTGAAGATTCGGTTGGTTGTGAAAGTTGATTGGTTCTCATCAAGCAGATTGTTCCGTGCATAGCGGACAAAGCTGAATTAAGTTCGACTTTTGTCGACTGTTATGAAATCTTGCGAGTGTCTTGGGAACTCATTTAGGCCTAATCTTATCAACCTTATACTTGAATACTCAACAACACAACTCCATCAATATACACATTTCCAAGTATCCATAAATATTCTTGTGGGTTGACAAATATTTTATTTAGGTTTTATGAATATAATAAGTTCATAAACGCTTAGTAGTCCTCATATTAAAAATAATACTAAAAAATCTTGGCAACTCCATGCACCCATGATAAAATATACTTTTATTACATTGAACTTTTAAAAATAACAAATTTGACATTAACAAGTTTTCAACTACTGTCTTTTGGCTGTTTGTAAGAATCAAGCAATGTATTAAATTTAATTATTTTAGCAGGTCTGAACTGGCCTGATAATTTAGATAAATTTGAGGGAGGTGTACGAATGATCTAAGGCGTCACTCTGAAGTTAGACTGGCCTGCTAATGACGCTGGCTGGGAGATTGGGGCTAGACTCTCGGTTAGGTCAGTTGAGTGTTTTTCCTAAACGGTTTTCCACTCTCCCGCCACGCAAATGTGGGCAAAGTTTATTTAAATATAGCCTTACTAATCCCAAACACATTAGCGTAATTGGTAAACATAAGCCGAATGGATAGTAAGACTTGGTGCTAAAAAAAAGTTTGTAAAGTGTTAAAACACCGCAAAAATAGGGTTATTAGTAACTTGGGACCACACTTAAACCAAACTAGTAATCAATCTTATCTTCTTTGGCACCAAACATTCTGTCCTTCTCAACTCCCCGGGATTTGATCCAAGGTCTCTTGAGGATGCTGGTCAACGTCCAAAGTCCAACCTAGATGTTAACCATGACCGCGGTATTAACCTTGGTTCATTCGTGTAGACCAGTATGACGTCGCTTCCTTTAATTGACCGTATTGTTTCCCCCTCTCGCTCTCTGTGCACTACAATGTCATCTGCAAAGTGAGCCACAAGTGGGGCTTCCTTCAAACCTGCGAGCTATTCTCTGGCTGTGACGGTCACTAGTGCCTCATGTTGTTTACACTGACACAAGTGTTTGTTAGTAGAGCTACTCGCCAATACGTCGACCAGAGGAAGGTCAAAGGGCACCTCTAGGGGAAAGATAAGTCCGGCAGTACAGTCGCGGGTTTTGAAGGAAGCGCGTAGATAATATCGCGGGTATCTTGGTGTCCAATAGTTCCACGGCGTGAATATGTTTAAATATATATTTGTGTTGGTGTTGATGTGTCTCGTCCTAATTATAATATTTCCTGTCGTGGATTTTTTTAATTCTCATTTTGAATCTCCTGTGTATGAGTAGATGTTGGCTCTTTCGGGTGCTGTGCGTGAAATAGGCGGTAGAGGGGGGACGCACACTTGTCAGTCCACTCGGAGGTGCTTATATTTGATTCATTTTTCCTCATGTTCTTAAAATATATTAATAGTGATACCTTTGAGTGCCTCAATTAGAATGAAAGGATCTCATCTTGCGACCATGCTTTAGCTGTGTGGCTGGAACTCTTTGAAGAAGCACCTCGCCGTTCCGGAGAGTCGCGTTTAAAAGGAGGCCTAGAGAGAGAGAGAGAGAGAGAGAGAGACAGATTTGATTTGGCTGTAAGAAATTGAGAAAAGCGTTCTCTCTACTTGGCCTACGTCCACGGCGTCCTCGCGGGTGTCGTCAACTGATCCGCTATGTGGGACTTCTTGGCGGGTGCCGTCCTGCTGCTGTTCCTCTTTCTGGCCTGGCGCAAGCGGTGTGCCTCGCTGGAAGGACAGAGCGGTGAGAACCGGAGGTCCGGGTGTGAACAGAAAGATGATACTGGTGAAGACATTCATCAGCGATTGCGAGTCGTTCAGGGGCTAAGGAACAGGTCCGAAACAACAATCCACCCTCAGATTGCGCCACCAAGTAACAGATACGGTGTTGAAGTGAAGAATTGCATTAGTTTGGATAAAAACGTCGTAGAAGCATCCTTCGAAAGCAACTACAACTTGACTTTACCGTCAGAGGTGAAACTTGAAGTTCTTAATCCAGAAGTACCTCCTTCACAAAGTCCTAACGTTTTCCGGGTGATCGATGATGACGTCTTGACAGATTCTACGTCCGGTGGTGATCTCTTAATAAAACCACGCCAGGTTCCTCGTACAACTAACCCCTTTCTAGAGGAGCTGCGAGCCCGGCAGGCCAAACTGAATAAGAGGCTGTCTAATGAGCAACCAGGAGCAGCTCTGAGGGGACAAAGCACACATGTGAGGATATGAACAAAGGGATAATGTAGAACACCTCTTTTGTTTTACTAGAACCAGACACGATTTAGTTTGCTATGATTGTACTTAAGATAGAGGTAATAAGGAGTAAGGAGGTTTAACATAGCATTGAGTACAATATCTTGAATTGTAGTTAGGGTAGTTAGCCAACTTCGTCAGCAAGAAAGTATCAATCACTGTTATTACAATGGTCTTTGTCGTGTCAGTAAGAAAGAGGAAAAAGAAAACTAGGAAACTTCTTTAATCAAGGTAAAGAGAGAAGCTTGCTGCTAGTTCTAAAAAATATCCTAAAGTTTTATGTTGTAAGTCTATTAAAAAAAAATTGTTTATTTGTTGGAGGAAATGCTAAATATAGGGTCCTCTTACATAAAATCTAATCTTGTAGCTCTACAAATCTTTTGATAAGTTATTTTAAATGAACTAATATTAAATTATAACACTTTTTTTTATAATAGAACTCAAATCATAGGGTAGTTAAGGAAAAAGTCTTGTGCAAATATCTTGACTTTATTTTGACGTGAACAATATTTTGTAATAACACATTCTAGAACTAAAATATTGGGTTAGAGCTGACCATCTGCCTGGCAATTTCTAGTTTACCAAAGCGGCCGCCTTGCTAACGAATACAATGAGTATCAGCTTGTAACGTTAAAAGGGAAGTTTGTTGCTGTATGATTAGTTATATTTTAAACAGTTGTGACCTAGTTTTATATACCAGACTACTTTCACAAGTACAGTGTTGAGCAGATCTATGCCTCATGCTTACAGGAGCTGCAAGATGTCTCTGAGCAGGACCGCGACGGCAGTATCCTGGCGGACCGGCTGGAGAAGTTGGATCAGGCCCGTCAGGGCTGGAAGAAGCGTGTTGAGCCTACAGACGCTGTCAAATTCTCTGTGGCCGGAAAGATGGGCCTGGAGAACAAGGCCGATACACCACCTCTCGCCACCTTCTCTCCCGCCGACCGGAAGAAGAGAACACCCAAGCAGAGGAGGTTTAGGAGCTCCCTTTGTAGGTTGACATATTTCACCCAATGACTGGTTTTATTCATTTACGGGCACTAAATACATATGGGACACAGCTGTTTAACCATGGAAAACATGTAAATGTCTGGGTATTTTATACTGCATGGAACAATTTGAGAAAAGACAGTAAGTTCCACAAAGTTGCCCAAAATCCATATACTATGATCATTTAGCATAAGTACCCTGCGTTTCCTGTGGTAACTACCGAATAAATACATTGGGTGGTTAACACAGACAGCACTTTTCTTTGCTTCAAACATAAAAAAAAAAAAATTATTTCTTCTAACCCAGTTTTTAATAGATTTAAAAAATCTAATCATACATGTTAATGTACAGACACCTAATTTTAAAATGTCAGCCTTCTGCATATGGTAGATATTATGCAATGCTCATGACAGACAGATACACACTTCATTTTATTAATATAAATCATTGCCGAGTTTCTTTTAGCCAACATTTATACAAATATCGATAATTTTTTGTAGTCTTGAGTTTTAAAAATGATGATAAATTGAAATATTTGTTACAGCTCAGCGACAAGAAGCGGCCTCCACCCCATCTTCACCACAAAAGGAGCTCACCCCTTCTTTTATACGCAGCATTTCAGCCCCTGGAGGGGACGATAATGGTGAGTTTGTTAAATGACTTGACCAGACCTCATGTCTTTGCTTAGGGGACTAGACTGTTGTTTTGATATAGGATTTTTGTAAACTTAAACTCTTTTATACCAGTATCTAGTCTTATTTCTAAAGTAAATTTTTAATAAAACTGGATTTGTGATAGTTGTTTAGTTTTCAAACTTTTCCATATATTTTGTGTACGAGTAAAATTATTATTATTATTATAACCGTTTTTATTTTAAGGTAAATCATTTTATACATGGAAGAAGTTGCATTATAAATTGACAGAAAAGGTTTAGAATCAATCCTTGAATCATATATATTGTTTCAAACTCGAAAATAAAGAATTCTGATTCTTCAAAATTGAATACAGAAATGCTCATAATTACACGGTTAATTAAGTTATATTGTACCATAGTTTTTGTAAAACTTGAAGCCGCAAATGTAGTAGAGTTAAATAAACTTAACCATTGCATCATAAATTGAGTTTAAAAGTGTATTAGAACCTAACGTTTTCTATAAATTATTGACTAAAGTGTAACACATTTTCTTTTCATTTGTGCAGACCTATCGTCAGTAGGTCAAGAAGCCGCTTGCAATGGGACGAAGGTGTTAGTGCCTCGTGCGGATGATGAAACCTTTACTGCGTTTTTCCGCAGCATTTCGTCTGAACATCAGGTCCAACAGGAGTGTGTAGAGATAAAGGATGAGGATTTGGACCACGTCATCTCAAAGTCCAGTCAACTGTAAGTGCACTTTTTTTGGGTACTTATGTGGACACACCCAACTATTTTGTTTAACCAGTGGTCTCTATTGAAAAAGTATTTATATTTTACTAATATTTATATTTTCCTTTACTCGCTTGAGTGGCTGCATGGTCTAAGTCATTTCCCCAGAACATAAAACATTTTCATAAAAAATGTCCCCGAAAACCATAGCACTCAAAATTAAACATTTAATATTTTTTAGGGGTTGAAGGACATAAGGATTGGGGATGTTTATTACCTTCTACATAGTTTGGAAAATTCAAATTGAAATATATTTCTAATCATAGTTATTTTTATAGTACCTACATTATAAAAATTTAGATGTCTCCCAGAAATGGCAACCTTCCCATTTCCTTGTGTGTATAACATATTGCTATTAATTGTTCATTGATACCAATAGGCTTAGCGGTACCAACATTATATTTTTGCATCTTTTCATTTTTTTTGTAGACTCGCCAGTCGCAAGATCTATCACTATAAACCACACTAAAGGAAATATTATCGCTATTTACGACTTTTGAATTTTTCCTGATCACTTAATTTACATTTTACAAAACTTTCTATACTCCCTTGATCCTTACATATAGGTTTTTCTTGGGGATGTTCATTTGATACGTGATATTGGAGATTATCACATCTAACACACAATTCACAATATGCATAGTTGATGTCTTGTTTGCTCCTAAAAGTCGACAGAATAATCATTTGTTTCACTAAACCATCTAATTTTTTATGAACATTTATCTATTGCACAATGTACAAACCTTAATAGGTTCACTAAAACAACAATAGCATGGCTACACAATTATTATTACAATATGCATGTCATTAGTTTAAATAGAATGCGTGCATCGCGTAACTAGGCCAAGATATAACAGATGACTGAATTCAAACTAAAACAAAACATCGCTCACCCTTCCCTACCCTCCACTGCCTGGCCGCCATAGCCACCAAACACCCGCAGTAGGGTAGGTGACTGATGACTAATCACTCAATCACACCACTAGCCAGGTTGAATTATTAGATTTTTTTCTTTGCCCTTCATCTTAACCTCTGAATTCTTATCTAGAACTCCGACACATTATCTTAGCTTCTAGGCACCAATAATGACACCAAAACATGTCATCATAGACGACTAAACTACTATCAAATAAGGAGAAGGAAATAAAAATACATAAGATATAATTTTGCCAAACATGACTGCCTGTAGCAAGATCCATATATATTAATTTTCTTGCTTGGACCTAGCATAAAATCTTTTAAAGGCTGAAAACAAAGAATTGATCTATCGAAATAGAAATTTAAGTATCGTAATTTGTAAAAGTAGAAATTGTGATTTTTAATATTAACCTAAAAAAAGCCTAAATATCCGTAAAAATACTCCTAAATCCTATGATCAGTTTCAACAGTTTATCAAGAATAACTGACTAAATTTGTCAGAGCAACAACAAATTGGAAAACAAAGATTGTATCCAAGGCACTGCTGAGACAGAGGCACTGTCAGCTGGTTTGTGGAAACATTTAGAGAGACACCACACCGCTGCAGCACGCCCAAAGTGAGGCCAATGTATATAGAGTTGGTGCGCAAAATTATAAATGATCCAAGGGGACTTTCCTAGTAAATATTTCAAGTGTTGGTAGGATTTTTATTTTTAATGTAAGCTGCACAAACAATTTTTCCATACCTCATTATTTTGTGCACGAATAACATTATGTCAGGCACAAAACAAGAAAGCATTTACAATAGATTTTTTTTTTTGTTAGGTGGTTTGTGGGGGCCCCAGACCTATTTCCCCCCACCTCCCACCCTCTTAAATTTGACCCTATAAATAAAGCAAATTATGTGAAAGGCCACCACTATAAATTTTAAATATTTACAATCAAATTAGAATAGTAATGAAAATAAAAACAAATAAACATGGATGTAGTTACGGTCTCCCTAAAACACTTTTTCATGTGTGGTCTTGTAATAAAAAACACTAGAAAAACCTTTCCTATGAACAAAATGTAAATTGGCAAAATTTGTGAAAATAGTATAAACTAATATTATTTATTACAAAATATGACTTTTTCTTACAATAACTAAGTCAACTGTTTCCAAACAAACTATAGGATGGTGATGTAGAATTTAATAAATCTGCTATTTTGTTAAACTTTATTTCATAAAACTTAGTGTGAACATAGTTATTTTAGAGTGATTACATTTCATTAAAGCTTTAATAAAAAAAAATTGTTGAATGTGCTTGTAGGTGAGTCTTCAAGAGCAAGGGGTTCCAAGATCCTTTAAAATAAAAAAATAACATAACA
This sequence comes from Timema douglasi, assembly GCA_901482245.1. Lineage (NCBI taxonomy): Eukaryota > Metazoa > Arthropoda > Insecta > Phasmatodea > Timematidae > Timema > Timema douglasi. The sequence goes on along the minus strand of CABEEJ010000899.1, from coordinate 137,977 downwards.
ATTATAATGCCTATGAATTTATAATAGATTATTAAAATTATTTTGGACCTGATTATAAATAAAGCTTGGATTAATATTTAGAAAATTGGAATGTTTATAGATATACTAGGCTTTTTAAATGGGTTGTGTGTGAAGCTTCGAAACTTCAACTTGGCCTCCAAACAAATATGAGCTCTGACTTTGCTTCTAAAAAAAACTTCTGGCTTCGAAGATTTGCCAATAAAAATATTGACAGCTAAAATACTCAATTTATGTTCATTTACCGCCATTCTGAGCTGTTTTGTAAATTACAAAATAATATTCATATAGAAAGAATCTTGAGTAATTGAATTGCATTTTGGGATAGTAAGTTTGTCAGTCTAAAAACAAAATATTACAAACAATTGTTTAATAAAACATTTTCCAACTAATTTTAGTACATAAACTACTATAAATAACCACAATGTAATATTTTTTCAAGCATAAAACTACTAAATAATTATACTTGAACTTAGATTTGGCTTCGAAAATATTTCAAATTATTCGATTTGAGTTTGCTTCAAATTGTAAAAAGTGGACTTCGCACGCCCCTTTGTTTTTACACAAATTTGTAATACTGCACCGATTACTAAAGAGGTAGTTCATTTCAACTTACAATCCATTGAAGGTTTAGTTAAAAACCTCTGTCGATGCGAATAAACACCTTGTATCTGGCTATGATGTCCTCTTTTGGAATGTCATCTGACTGACTGTCTGTGTCATGTTTATCATAAAGAGTCATAGAAAACATCCAGTTTTCTCCAGGGAGCTCTGATGGGAATCTGTCTGTGTTCACTAAATAATTTTTCATTTCATGGAACCCCTGTAAATAAGGAATTAATTAATTTCAAGTTAATGTTGGATGATATGATTAAAATTATCTCAAACAGGGCAACCATGAAATTTCACAATTAATTTGATAGAAACTCAACTTAAAATTACCGTTTGTTTTCTGTTTCCCCCTCCCAGGTCTGTTGAACTAGAGTTGACCTGGTGACCATGCTAATATTCCCCTTTCGAGAGAAATTAAGGTACCTGCTGGGAATCGAACCCAAGGGCTTTGACCACTATATCATGAGGACTATTATTACTTACTTAGTAAAATAAAATATTTAAAAATCTTTAGCTTTTATTTTCATTGATGTATACCTCTAAAAAGTCATTTTATCAAATTACATAAGTTCCATTATTTATTAACATGTGTTGTAATTTTTAGGTGAACCGTACTTTTAAATAATTCTAGATCTGCTTCGGTGGCCGCACGGACTAAGGTGTTACTCTTGCATTAGACGAGCCTGTTGAATATGGAATGATAGGGGTTCAATTCCATTCGGGTGTACTGAAGGTTTTTTTACTAAAATGTTTTCCACTCTCCCTCTGTGCAAATGTTGGTAAACTTCCTCTACATTCAATCTTCGTAATCCCTAACACATTAATTTAACTAGTACATAGGCGTTCAACATGAATGGGTAGTAAGACAGTTTTAAAAAAAATCATACATCCACTACATATTTAATATTATTTTACTTATAAAAGCTGAATTTTAGTTGAATTTTTGGTTATTAATTTTCAAATTGAATATGCTCAAAATTGTACCAGTCAATAAATTCACAATACTCACTGTAGGTACAGGACACTCCAGTCCCTTGTTACTTAAGCCTTTAATATCTTCAACAACAAGCGTGTCAGTGTCATAATAGTCACATAAATTCATATCAATAACATAGACGCCTTTCTTGAACTGTGAATCCATGGCTTCATAGCTCTCCACTCTTATCTTTAAAAATTAAAACAAGTTTTATGTGATGAGCATTTTTTTAAATACTTACACAAAATAATTCGAATTAACAATTTTTTGGATCCAACAAGTGTGCAAAAACTGAGCGCATGATGATTTGGAAGGCAATTTGATAATAACATATAAGTATACTATCTTGTAAATAATTTTCTCCCAATTTTACGAACAATAACTAACAATAGGACAAACCAAATTACACACACACACACACACACACACACGAAGGCCAGTCCAAATTGTAAAATGTCCATACAAAAAAATACACCAGTTTTACCACGTTCTACATATATTTTAGATAAATCTCCATAAAATGTCATTTAGCTTCAAAACTCAAGAGTTAAATTAAAATGACTAAATCATTTTAGTTTAAGGCTAATTAATATTTTTTTAAAAAGGCACAGTGGCTAGCTTACATACTAGCTGCATGACACTAGGAACTTGAAAGCTCACTGCCGCAGTTACAAAAGTATGCCACCTATCCCTCTCTTACGCTAGCTATCCAGTCCACCTTATTGCACTCTCTCATTCAGGTCCATTCTGATGTTATCCTCCCATTAGCATCTAGGTTTTTCCTATTGGGTTTGACAGTCAGCACCATAAACACAGATCTCTGCTGTAACTTAACAAGTAAAAATGTTTTCAAGAGATCATGTTTTTAAGTGTTGAATAATACATTTTTTATTACCCAAGTTGTTTTAGGATATTCTTTCAACAGGACGTATTCCCAATTTAAAGTTTTGGTTGTGTCGTTATATGACTCCAGTCCCATCCAATAGTATTCAAAGTAGTCTTCGTTGAATTCCAGGTTTGAAACACTTGTAAATACAATATTGTATGAGTGCTGAAAACAGAAAACACACAATTTTTACCTATACTTGTTTGGAATATTGTAAATACACTCATCTTTTGGCTAACACTTTGATTAAGGTTAGCTTTATACATTAAGTGATAACAATTTGTCTTCATGGTATAAAGATTGTGATATTTTACTCAAAAGCAACGGTTGCATATGTTCTGTTTATTTTACTAAAAACAATCTTTAGCTTGTCATTTTTATTTCACTTTAAAACCATTTAAGATTAAGCTCCAAGCAAACCCAACAATTATTATTTATAATACAGCAAAACAAGATATTAAAGTATGAATAATTATGTTATTCAAGTAGCAAGATAGGTTTTATTTAACAAATCCATGTTTTGGAAAATAGCTTATTTTATTTATTTTATTGGGCACTATTAAAAAAAAAATATTAGCAATAGTTTGACCTTCCATTTCTATTTCAATTTCTAAAGTTCTGCTGCAAGTTTTCAACCTTAAAACAAAAACACAAATGATTTGGAAACGCTTATAAGCGCTTTGGTGTTTTGGCCTTCAAACAAATCTTTTAAAAGGAATGAGCATATTGGTATTTCTTTACTTAGGTAACTTTTAAGAAAACCCTCTTTTTGCTCTTTTTATCCTTGTTCACTCCTATTCCTCTTTCCTGTAAATTCTTACATCAATTACTGTTTCCAGTAGTGATGGGTAGAATCGAATAATCATTTGATTCTTTGGAAAATAATTGAATGAATCGAAAGAATGTTTTTGAGAAGTAATAAAGAATTGATAATAATTGAAAATTACTACTACTACAACTACTGGTGGTGGTGGTGGGTAGTGGTCAAAAGTAATAGTAGTAGTAGTTAATATTTTATAGTTTTGCTTTGTGCTACTATCCTCTTCACCCTGCTGCTGGCTCTCCCAACACACCTTCCTTTGCGTTTGCAGCTTATCAACATTTGTCTCTTATTTGGTTCCTTGTGCCAGTATTAAAGACCAAAGTACAGCCACAACAAAATACTATACAGTAAACACATCAGTCACTTAAGTAGCCTACCTCGCCATCAATAGAAATACTTTTGCATAAGATTAAGAATAATATAAAGAACAAACATAACTTGAATTTCCATTTGTGTTTAAAATAGTCGAAATAGTTGACCCTATAATATTTCCTAAACATAGGAAACTATAAGCTTACAATCCTATTTATATATCGTGTAAGTGATGAAATACTTTTGATTTGAATATCTGAATCAATTGATTATATGCCACCTGGAAGCTTCACTTAGAATCAAAAACACACAATTTAGGCCTACTTCTTGACAAACAGAGATATAGGTTTTCTGTATACTGATTATTTATTTACACTTATAAGAATGTAAAATTACTTGAAAGAGAAAAAAATATATGTTTTAAATAGGCAATGTTTTATTAAATACAAAAAAACACTTAACTATTTATAGGAAATGTACATTTAAAATTAAACACTCTATGTAGTATCAATTATAATCCAGAAAAATAATTGAATCATTTTGTAAATTTTGTTCAAATTATTTTTGGCTGCTATTCGATAGTAAACTGTACAACCACGTAGACTAGCAATGGGGACAATTTATTGGAAATGAAGACCTGTATAGAGATAGCCTGGAAACATTCAAAATCATAATGCCTATTTTCCATAGCACTCTGGCAAGGCAAGGGAGTGGTAAGAGAATGAATCTCCCAGCTTGCGTCAAGTTAGCTACTGTTTTAATTTGAATGATATTTTCATTTGAATGATTTTGAAAGAATCAAATAAATCGGTTATTCAGAGTAAATGAATGAATAAATTCTATTCATTCAATTCAGCCCATCACTAGTTTCCAGCCTGTGGCCTGGGTCAGTTTTTTTTTATTAAAGCCATATATTTTCCACTAATGACTGGGTAGGCCTGTCATAGCGTTAGATACCTTATAATTTAACTTAAGACTAGAACAGGCACAACATCCAGTCCCAGGCTGTTATTTTATCAATGTGAAAAGGTAGACCCATAATATTTCACCAATGATACATTTTTCGGCCATGCCGGAAGTCGAACCTGGGACCCCTAGCTCAGTAGACAAACATGCTACCAACCGGGCCAAGGTGTCAGATTCTTTCTTGTAAATCTCTTCCAAATACAATTTTATATAAATAAGAAGCTGAAGTAGTTATAACAAAATATCTTTAGTGTGAATAGAGCAACACATTCGTGTACACTCAGCTTACCCTGAATAGTTGCAGTCTGACCTTGACTGATTACACTATGGCCCTATCTGGAACCAATTAAATGAAGCTAGCTGCTGTCAAAGTAAACAATGTACTCTCTAGTCTACCCAGAAAGGTAACAAGCTAAATTTGCAAATTTCTACTTTGGTGTAGTGTATTCGAGAATGTAGTGAGTGGAACACTTGATTTGCTTGCTAAGCGCAGTGATTATCTGTCCAAGAAGTGATGTCTTAACTTGAGTGGCACATTAGTGCAGTCACAAGCACACAATTGTGGCACTACTGGATCACTTACATTTTTGTCACTACTAATCCATTCACCCTACTGTGACACCAAGATCTCACTGACACTCCTGGTCTACTCAACTTCATTCTTGCATACCAGCCATAGTGTAATCTGAGAAGGAAAGACTGCTACCTTTTATGGTAAACAAAGCTTTACATATAAAGGACTTTAAACAGTTTCTAAGAAAATTTGTTGTACATTTAGTATTTTAATGACCTTTGATGATATTTCGTAACTAACCATTTACTATATTTTTATATTTGCTATAAAAATTATGGTCTAGTGGTCAGAGTTCCTGGCTACAGACTCGGAGGTCCTGGGTTCGATCCTTGGCGCTTTAAAATCTTTCTGTGAAGTTGTGAGTCTGGAATGGAGTCAACTCGGCCTTGTGAGGACAAATGAATAACTACTTTAATTAAGAAGTAGATGCTCCGTTCTTAAAAACTGTGATTTATGTCCAGAAGTTTCACTGTGCTGAACACATGCCACCCTCTATCCACAAATGTAGGCACTATCTTCACCAATGTTCAGCGGCCACTCAATTGGTATACTTCATTTACTCAAATTGGGTATTTATTTAAGTATTTAAGAGATTGGTCAAATCCACTTTTATATAAATCCAAATCTTCATTTTACCTACGAATCTCGAATTTGAATCTAAGAAAATATGATAAATATAAGCAGTTAGCTTTACTAAATTAATTCTTAAGGCTGCTATAGAAAATAAAAATAACTAAATGTTAAAATTGTTATATTCCTCCATTATAGCAACAATTCTAATACAAATTAAAATCTTAATTTATATCCTTAATTATTTGCAGTATTTGAGCATTTGGAAGTCTCATTTATAGTATTTTTTTGTTACTATCACTTGATGGTCAAACATATCTCGGTACTGCCTTATTCGTATATGTACTTACCTTCTTCGGTTGCTGAGCTAAAGCCGATTCTGAAATTATTAAAATTGACACAAGTAAAAAAATCATTTTTATGTATTTTACTCTTGCGTTTAACATAGATGAAAGTCAACTAGGCTAGTTATGAAAGTTTGTCAAGTTTATATACAAATATAATTTAACAACAAAAAATGTGATAAATAATGTGCGGATGTAAGCATTTTGCTTATTCTTTGGTGTTGCATGCAGGATAATGTAGGGAGGTCTCATTTGCATCGTGTGAAAGTAAATTATTTTTTAGATAAAAATCAATATTTTAATGTGTGCATACTAATGACAAAAGTGATTTTTATCGCGTGATTCTATATAAATTTAAGAAATTACATTATTTTAGTGTTCTAATTTCTTTACAATAGATTACTAAAAGAATCATTTAAGGAGTTAGACTATTTATTTTAGCTTTGAGTGGTTAAAATCTTACTTGATGTTTCTTTGGGATGGAAGATTTAATATTTTTGAAATATTCTTGCTCAGCTGTGATTTAGTTTGTGTGATGTACTGTAATCTTGCAGCATCATATTTGTCGGTGTTAACTTCCTGTCTTGTCAAAATAAGTGTTAAAATAATATTATCTGGTATGATCTGATGTACATGGTGCTAAATATGTCACTTGTGCTTAATGTACCATTACTAAGTACTATTTAATGGCGGAGATGGATTTGATCTGATTAAAATGTATGATGGTAGTTATATAAAGATAAATCCATGGGGTCAGCCCACAATCGAGCCATATTGACCGAGCCGCTACCACCTGATAGTGTTAACTTTTACAAATAGAGGTTGTCATGTGGTTGGCACAATGAAGCTTCCAGCTGTAAATCTGTTTATTAGACCGGAGCTGCTACTTTTTTTTATTCTAATTGGCTTCTCATTTGTCCTCACGAGGCTGAGTTGACCCCCTTCCAGACCAGCTGCTTTATAGAAAAATCTGGGAACGCTAGGGATCGAACCCAGGATTTCTGGATCTGTAGCCAGGAACTATGATCACTAAACCACATAAGTGTTATATTTTTAAATTGTGTAACCTAAACTCTGCCAACTAGTAACTTGCAGGTGATATTTTTGGTTTGCCAGACAATATTTTCCATTGGGCATAGGGCAGTTGGGTAACAGACACATAATTTAACTCTCAAAATCAACCATATTTTATCTTAACACATTAGTTGGTGCCAACAACTAAAAAAAGAATGTAATGTTCACTCCGGTAAACTTGTCAACCAGTGCTGATAAGTGCGAACCTGCTTTCACTATCAATGGTCCCATATGTAAGCACATTCATTGATGACTCAGATCGGTGCCGATCAGCGCTGGTAGTCGGCAAGTAGGGAACCTGCTTTTTTTCAGTACACGCCTTAACACAGGCTTGTGCTGTGCTGACCTTTACCTCAATGCCCATGCTACCATTTATAAACACTGCTTACAAAAACCTGTGCTGCTCTGTGTTTTGTTTTCTGAGTTAACTGTATCTCAATGTGCACATGGCATAGGAGCTATTAGTGCTCATTATATTAGGATTAATATGTTTGAATATACAAATAAAATGTTGGTTTTTGTGGAAGTATTTAATATTAGTTTTAATTACAATGTGTGTCTGAATCTGACTTTTTCTAGATTGGTTTACAAACGCAATGTTAAAATCCATCGTCGTCATGCGGGCACACGCAACCCCATCAAAGCCTTGGCCTCTCGCACCGATATCCAGGACGAATACATGGAAATACAGACTGGTTTGGCAGAGAAGGAGCTCAGGAGAATTCAGGTTGAGAAATGTAAGTCTAGGATGGGCGTATTAAAGAGAGGAGTTTGGTGTATTTCTAATTCTAATCGGTGTACAGACAACACTTAAGTTACTGTTAATATTTATACATTGTTTTAATCTTCAGGGCAGAGGATGAATTGAAAACTTTAAAAAAAAATCTGTCTTTATTCAAATTTATATTATTTGTTTGGTTATAAAATGAGTTTGGTTTGTGTTCATAGCCAAAAACAATCAAATTGTTATGTTGATGAACATAAGTTACTAGGCATATATTTAAATCTCATTTATCAAGCTTGTATCATGATTATGGTCATATTATTTTTCAACACCAACATTATTACTCTAGAGACACGCATCATATTTATGGGAAATGACAAACCATTGAGTGGAAGACACAGAGTTGTAAAAAATACAAAATAATAAACACAATTATTGAGTTAACAATATATTAGGGGTGAGTGGAGGTTACTTTTTACTTATGAAGTTAAGTAAAAAATAAGACTTTTGTTGTCACATAATAAATACTGATATTGATTTCAAATTATTCACTAAGTGCATTCTAGATAAAAAGAAAAGTTAACAGAACAAGTACACTTTAATTTTATGATATACCTGAATCGATATATGCTTATGTATTAGGTGTCATTTAATCACTAGATTGTGTGAAAATATTGTTTAGTAGCTGTTCTAAAAAATATTTTGAAATATGTAAAAATAAGTATATTTCAAATCTCTTAATAATATTTGTTTTGTTAATCCTTAAAAATGTTTCGAAGGTGCAAAGAGTGTGGGTGATGAAGGTAAAACGAAAGAGATTAAGCTGACATTTATTTAGAAGATTTGCACAACCTTACAAAGTGTTATGGGCTAGTGAGTAAATTTTTATATTGATGATTAGGAGGCGGTTTCATAGGAATCACAAATATTTAAACTGCACCAGCAAATAGGCATTAAAGACATTGGATTTAGACACCAGAATAGGCACTTAAGGGGGGAGGGGGGGAGGAAGCACACATTAAACAATGTAAAATTGATTTTTCTACCTATTTTATGACCTACGGCCAATTCACATTGTTATTATTTTTTTTAGCACCATGTCTCACTACTCATTCGGGTTGCATGCAAATGTTATACTAATTATGCTAATATGTTAGGGTTTAGGAAGGTAGAATATAAAGGAATTGTATATGACCTGCATGGAGGGAAAGTGAAAACCCATTAGTAAAAAACATCTAAATTACACCAGACTAAGATTTGAATCTCGATCACTTCTCAGCAATCCAGTATACTGTGAGAATGATGCATTAGCCCATTCGACCACTGAAACAGATCACATACTGTTAATCACTAGATAATTTTCTATATTTTCAGTAGTGAAATGGCTTATATTTTCAGATATAATTTATATATATATATTTAATTTGAAAAGCAGAGTTCAACTTGACATGCTATCAAGGGACCAAATTTCAAATTTGCAATTTTCTGAAGAAATTGGTCTTTTCTCCTGCAACGGCAGGCCGTTTCCTTCCAAGATGTCTGCTACTGCTCTTTGTCCTCCACTCAATTTAAGCTCATTGAAATCTATTTAACAAAAGTGTCTATTTTCAAACCTACTCCAACAAAGATACCATAACTTAAAATTTTCATGAAACGGGACTCTTTTTATTCAGCAGAAAATCTGTATCATATGAAAAAGAAAAGACCAAAACTGAAGTAGGCACTTTAAGGCGCGTATTAATAAAATAGGCAAAAACCAACAGAATAGACACCTATATGCACTATAATAACATATTTTACTCGTAATACATTAAATGCATATATATCTAACTGCCTATGTCTTACATTGAAAGAAAATAAAAGTAAAATGTGCAAAATTTGGTCACTAATGATGATTCTGAAATGTGCATATGCATATGCTTATGTGTTAATCTTCCATATCTTGAACTGTGATGTTAAATATGTCAATTTGATTCCACATATTTAATATTTGTCTTTGTGTCTATCCTGATAGTGTCGAAGAACTGCAACTTTGCCGTGGAAGCACTAGCAGGGCTTGCCAGTAAGGAAGACTTCACAGCGGTGGCACTGAAGAAGGCGTCGCCCAGTTCAGCGATCATGTTGCCTTACAAAGATGTGATGTTGCTACATGTGAAGGGTCGGCGCCATGTTCAGACACGGCTGGTGGAACCGTCGGTTACCAGTGTCAACCGTGGGGACAGCTATGTGCTGGTGGCTCCCGGCCAAGTTTACCATTGGGTCGGCAAGTACTCCAATGTCATTGAGCGGTCTCGCGGGGCAGAGGTTGCCCTTCATATCCAGCAGAAGAAGGATCTCGGGTGCTCAGGGGCTAGTAGTGTTATAACCCTTGGTGAAGAGAAGACTGCCGGGTTCAACTCCTCTCACTCTGCCAACTTTTGGAGGCTTCTTGGTGGAGATGAGTCAAGTAAAGGTCAGTTTTGTTGTGGATCAGTTAACACAATTATTATGTGAACAGTTTGTGGTTGGTGATTATCACTGTGGACTTATAGATTTATAGTTCTAGGATTATGAAAACAGTTTATCGCTCTATTTAGTGACACTGATGAATCCCAAAGCTTTGCACCACCTTTAAGCTATCTATATGGGTTGAGTTAATTGTTCTAGTGGACCCCTAGTCATTAAATCCAAAAGGCTGAAGGCTAAACTATGGTACAGCCATGTATGTCAGGAAGGGAATGGTGGCAGACTCTCTAGCGTAACACACTAGCTGATAATAGTGAGACCTGGTTCTCAAGTCTTAACTGGTCAGGCCACTTCCATTGAGACCTCACTCTGGGTAACTTAGGGCAACAATACCTGATAAGCTTGATGTCAAAGTACCCAACGTCCTCCATAGGGCTGAGCACTATACACAAGGAGAGGAACTCCTTCGGCTCTTGGAATCAGGAAGAGAGTGAACATTTCTTCCTTTACTACTTGAGAGGTTTATTCTATGATTAAATTTAACACCACAGTTTGATCTGAGGATGTCTAGTGAACCAGAGTAGCTCAATTTTAGAATATTGAGGCTCAAAGTTCTCCTTGTTCTTATATTAGCAATTTGTAAACTAAACAGTGTTTATTCTATTGATTTTGCTGATACAATTTTAATGTCTAGGAACTTTTAACATAAATAATTTGTTAAGGGGGATTAGTGGTACTGGTCCATGAACTTCTAGGGAACTGGGCTTTGGATTCAGATTCTAAAAATTTAAAATAACATGGAAGATGAAATTTAAATAAAATTTGAGTGACAAGCAACAATAAAATGCCTATCCTTACCACAAATAATTTTTATTGGTGTTTCCTCCATAGGAACTTGAAAGCATATACCAAGAAACCATGTCATTGCTCTCAATAGTTCTACTCTTAACTTCACCTCAACTCACTGACAAACGAGTCTTATGATTTTATCCCAACTGATCCTAACTTTATTTGAAACCATATTTCACAATTATAACAATGGTTATATACAATCTTGTCCTTATTATCAAAGTGTTTAGGAAGTTTTAGTGGAATTATATTATTAATGAATAGCTATAGTAACTAAACGCTATCACCAGCAACTGTCTCCGGTCTATGGCCGGCTTAGTTTGGTAAAATGCCTAAATCTTCATTTCCAACATTTTCTTCGGCGTCCTTTGTTTTTCCATCATCATTAGATGATTAGATGCCTATAACATCTAAATCTTGCTTCCTCTACTATCTTATGTACTCCTTGTACCCCTTCCCAGGATAACTTCATTCCTAAAAGCTAACATTTTTTTGCCAAAATATATCTATTATAAACAGTCATTCTTTAAAGTAAGTGTTAAATTTATTGTGTGGGTTTGGTTTGTTGAGTTTGCCTATAATTATGTTGGGTCTTAACTTTGAACCACAAACAAGTTCCAAACACATTTCAATACAAAGTTTCGATTTTTTTTTTTTCTTAAATCTTGCATTGGATATTTTCTCAAATCCTTGAATCTCGAATATCCCATCCCTACTATATAATAGTGATTTTGTACTGTTCTTCTTTTACATTCCCTCAGTTATTTTTTTATTTTCCTCTTTTCGTATATGGCATTTTTTCGTATTCATTATGGAAAGAGACAAGATAATGGATTGATGGTAACAAAGGACATCAATAGAAAGTGTTCCTTATATCAAGACATGTTGTGTTTATCAGTTTTGTTTCTACCATTTTCTAGGACCGTCTTCCAAATATTCATTAACGATTCTAGAACAATTTTTCTTCTATATTGTTTGTCAATCCATCAACCAAACCAAAATAATTTCTAATTTCGAATGTTGTATTATTTAAACTTTAAGTTAATGGATGCATTTGACATAAATTTAATTTAACAGCGGTGGAAGCGGGACACCCTGATGAAGATGAGCTGTACGAGTCTTGCCTCATTGACACCAACATGGTGTTCGAGGTGGTAAACGACGAATTGGTGCCTGTGGAGGAATATTGGGGGACCATCCCTAAGATAAAGATGCTGGACCCTAGCAAGGTAGGTCATGATTTGTAATGTTTTAAAATGTTTGTTTCTAATGGCTTGATTATTGATTTTTACATCCTGTTTCCTCTGACTTCTTCAATACAGGCTTATGTCTTTAGCTTTCTGCATTATTTTTTAATGCGGTGCATTGCAATAAATAACCTGCATTCATGATAGTTGTCAGTGTTACATATTACCCATTTATATTCCGTTAATGATGGGTTTTTACCTGGATGACATGTTCGAAAATCATATATTTAGGTTTTGGGTTGCCAACACTTGTAAAAGATCACAGTTTTGTTATAAATGTAAATATCTTTAATTACTTGTTATATATTATATTTAAAATAACATAAACTTAAGTTTTCTCATACTATTTCATTTTTTTAAATAATTTCTTTCTATCCTGCCTGAAACAATATTTTAAACATAATTAAAAGTACTTATTTTTCTTTTAGAACGTTACTGATTTGTGTAATATAGTGCACACATCAATACCTTTTAATACAGGCATTGTATTTACTTGGAAAAGAGAAAATTGTTGTCATTTTTTAACACACAATAAATGATTTTATGATTTATTTTATCGTATTTTGAAATATTTAACTGAATAAAATATTTTCATCAACTGCGTGTCTGAATCATTGTAAAAAACTTGTTTACCATTATGTTCAACTATATGGTTTAGATTCATCAGTCGCCATTTTGAAGCTATGTTCGTTAGAAGTTTTTGTGAATATTTTATTTAAGGGGAATAAAACTATAAATAAACTTTGTGTCTGACCTCAAATAAATATAAATATAATATTGGCCTAAATTACTGTGGTTAACCATCACATTAATATATTACCAACTGTTTTCATTTACAGTTATCCAAAGTGATAGATGTCAGCTGTTGGCGTAGTGATATATTAGGGATTACTTCTAGTAACATTTCGAGCTGTCATCCATGTAAACTTAGCTTGTGAAAGACTTATAGTAGAATTTAGAATTTTGATGTGCTGTAGATGATGTGCTAAATAGCTGTGTCCGGTTAGAATACTAAACTTTTTGACACCTTTTCGACTTGGGCATGAAAATCTCTGCTGTCAGTTTCTATTTTGTTTCAACTATGGGTGCGCGAAGTCCACTTTTTTAATTTGAAGCCAACTCCAATCGAATATATGAAATATTCTTTAAGCCGAATCAAAGCTAGAATATTTTTTGCTAGTGGTTTTATGTTTGAGAAAATATTATAATGTGGTTATTAAACATAATTTTATGTCCTAAAAATACTTAGGATTGATTTATTGTAAAATTGTTTGTAATATTTGTTTTATTCTGATAAATTAAGAAATTATCACAAATTAAGTAGCTTTTTTTTCCATATTAAGATTAATTTGTAATTTATTTAACCACTTAAAATGGGATTTATTGATCACAAAATTAGTATTTAAGTTGTTAAAACTCAATAAGGAAAACCTCTTTTCGCTTTATGAGGTAATTGTATTATATTATAATTGGAAGAAGGTATAGGAAAGGTGGATAGAAACATATCCACCTTTCCTATACCTTCTTCCAATTATAATATCATATTTAAGTTGTTAAAAATTTTATTGGTCAAGCTTTGTAAATGTCAAAGCCGTGATTCTTTTTGAAGCAAAGTTGAAGTTGACATTTGTTTTGAAGTAAAGTTGAAGTTTCAAAACTTCACACACATACCTAGTTCCAACTTTTGTTTTTATTTCTGTCCCTTTCTTCTTCCATAAAAACCTGATCCAATTGTATTTTTTGTTTCATGGGTTGTACTTTTTAATATTGTAAATGGATACACACACATTAACAAAAAAAATTATCAATAAATTACTACCTTAAATGGTTTGAAAAGAGTAGCAACATATTAAATATATTTACTGTAGATAAATCTGATTCTTATAAATTTATAAGAGTAAGAAGTTAACCTTCCTATATGGCTATGATCTACTCTCAAAATTGTTTATATTAAGTGACACATTAATTGTCTGGGGTCAGTTTATTAAATTTCTCTTATTATATTGGCCTAGATTACTGCTAAGCATCGTGCATAATAGTTTTAGAAAATATAATATTAAAGATTTAGGAATATTAATGTTTTATTGGTTTTATCTTAAATTTTAAATTTATTGAGCTCTTAAAAATCCTTTCTCTTTTTTTTAAATTAGTAAACTATTAAAGCTGTCTGAGAGATTATGTTTACTAGTTCCTAAACTATATTTCTAAAAAATTAAAAGATTAGTTTTTTTAATCAGGTATCTCAAGTGAACTTTTCATAAAAAATTGTATGGCATCAGGAGAGTTAGCCACTAAGAAAAAATGTCTAAGATAACTAATAAATAGGGCTCAATCTTCACTGGATGGAATTACAGAGAGTCTGGTGTTCGAATTTCAACAAGTGACAGTTTTTTTTTCACATTATGGCAAATGATGGTTAGTTTTTTTAATTCAATTACATCTTCATTATTCTACCTTGGATTAGATAGATTAAAACTCTAATGGTGGAAATGAGGGTTTTTTTAAATTTTGGGACAACTGTTTTTTTTTCTTCTTCAGAAATACCTACATGAATATTTCTGAAGTGTTTCACTAGAAGGAGCATCCATTTTGAAAAGTTTGTTTTAACAATTATTTTGTTATTAATTAATTTGTATATGTTAAAAGACATAAGCTATTTTTTTTAAACTATCAGTTAACACTTACTAAACTACTTGCTAATATATTGTTGTGGAACACTATAAAATGCATTATTGTTCTGATTGTGTCACAAGATTTTGTGGAAGTTTTAATGTTCCAACCTTGAGTATAGACTTGATATGAAACATAGCAGACCAAGTAAATGTGGTTCATTGACCTTTTTTATGAACTTATTTAATCTAATAACCAACTGCGTGTTAGGGGCTTTCACAAAGGTTCTCAAAGGATTACAAACTATATCTCTTTGTAGATCCTGGTGTTTGATTACGGCTCAGAGCTGTATGTATGGTCGGGTAAGACTGCCCCTCTGGACCAACGGCGGGTGGCTAAACGACTGGCCCAAGAGTTGTGGGAAGATGGTTATGACTACTCGGATTGTGATGTGTGCCCCTTGAGCGTGACTGAGTTATTGGGTGCTAACCGCACAGGATCCCCTGTGTCCAAGCAGAGCTCGACCCGGCCGCCCTGGGCCCTGCTTGCTAAGGTTACCCAGCACATGGAGACCATACTGTTCAGAGAGAAATTCCTGGACTGGCCAGATTTCACCAGAGTTATTCGTATCAAGGGCTGTGATGATGAGGACAAACAGGTGAGAGGATACCTAACTAAAGTAAATAGTCTGTCACTTTGTATGAAAACTCAGGGAATACTTAAAACTTATATTAACTTGGGGCTTGATAGATATAGGATAAAGGCCAACAGGGCCATGGCTTAATTTCTATAGTCCATACTAATGATGGTCACAATCGAGTAATTACTAGATTCTCTTTAAAAAGAATCGAGTAATCGAATAAAATTACTTGAGTAATTTTTAGCAAATCGTCTACTTGAATCGTCCCGTGGCAATCGGTTGGACAACATTACTCAGGAGTCTTGCAATGGAATTCGATACTAATAACATTAACGTGTCAATCTCTTCCTGTAGTAGGTAGTCGACGCTGCCAGTGACCTTTACCCCCTTATTTTCAGTTTTTACGTTACATGCAGTCAATATGAAAGTATGCGTTTTAAGAAGTGTCTAACAAAAAAAAAAAGTGTTGTGCTCTTTTTTATAAAATAAACTTTTCTTTATACATTCATGTCAAAAAAATTGATAATTGTACCTTTTAAAAGGTGAAAACGGTTTTAATTCATTTTTGATTTTATAGCTTACTCTAATTAGTTTCAATGTAAAAATAATAATATTTTACTAAGGAGAAATTATAATCAATAAAATAATTAAGATACAAAATAATTAGTTTTGTCCATGCGATAGGGGAAATAAGACTGGTGAGGCGCCCAGTAACTTTCGAGTACTTTTAAAAAGAATCGGAAATGTGATACACTTAGTTATCATGCTTTTTACATCTGACAGTATTTTGTATTGAAAATTCACGTGTAACATTAAAACCATAAAGGGTCATTTTTGCGTAGCAACAGAAACTGTTGGTGAAAAATGAGCTCTTAAGGGAATACACCTTTTAAATGGAAATAGCATGGTAAACAGTCCAACCAATAAGGTCGGTTCTCACTTGGTAGGGTAAGAAAAGAGAAAATAAAAGAATAAAAAGGTCAGAGTAAAGTTACTCGGGTAATCCCAGAAGAATCGAGTACTCCCGATTACACAACACACTCGAGTTACTTGATTGTGCCCACCACTAGTTCATACCAGGATTACGATCAACTTAACTTTCATGTAACCAGCTTCATTGGCCGTGTGATCTAATACACTACCACTCGCAATAGACTAGACTGTCATTGATGGGGAGATCGAGATTCAAATCCCAGCTGGCTGTACTTAGAATGGCTTTTGCTAAATGATTTTCCACACCCCCACCATGCAACTGGGGGTACACTTCCTATAAATTCTACCTTCCTCATCTTTACCACATTAGCATCATTAGTACATATGTGTATAACCCAACGGGTAGTAAGACTCGGTGCTAACAAAGGAAAAAAAAGTTTGTTGTTTAAAGTACTTATAAAAAAACAAATATGATAATTTAATAAGAATGTAAACAATAGACTTTCCAAAATTTATTGGTGTTTTCCAGACTGATGCCAGTATGGACCTAAAACCATGTGATGCAAAACTCATGTTAGAGCCAAATCTCACCGAGCCTGATATGGAGCTCGAGGGCAACCATTTGGGGCGAGGAACCAAATATTTTGATGAAGAGGTCAGCATTCTCTTGGTACCAAGTGTATTTACGGTTAAAATTTGATTCTGTGGCTACTATGTTTTCTTAATGAATTGGTAATATTTAATAGTTTACTTAACACATCGCCACAAATCGTAACCATCATCATGAACATTTTCCAGACATTGGCCTGGTCTGTTTGGAACATAAGCCCTCCCAACATATCCTTTCTCCCTACCACCCTTCCTCCTCCACCATGATCCAATCCACACTTCTTGGCCTCCTGTCCCCCACTTAATTAACCAGCATTTTCTTATCTTCTTCTCCTACATTCTCCTTGCATGACCATACCACCTTAGTCGTGTCTTCTCTATCCTATCCTATCCTGTCTGGCTCCTCCTTAACTATTTTCCTTGCTCTTTCATTTCTCAATCAATCCAGTCACTCTTATAGTATTTCTCATAAATTTTATTTCACATATTTGAATTCTGCTTCAATCCCGCCCCTTGCTTGACAAATAAATATAATCAGACCTGAAACCGGTTGCATGATAGAGTGAGAAGAGAAATTAACTCGAGTTCCAGGTTGTATAAGAATCACGTGAGGGACAAATGTTTGTGACAGTGTTCTATTTAAAAAAACTGGTGATCTTTATTTGTTGAGCCACCTTTTGAGGTCAGGTCTATTAAAAAAAAATTATTGCGCCTAAAATGTGTTTAAAGGGACTATCATTTTTTGTAACATTTTATTATTGCACTGGATTAAAAAACTTAGCAGTTAGCATAGTAGAATATTAGACACACACATAATATTAAACACTTTCTAAGTAAGTATAAAATATATTATTTGATTCTAACTGATTTTGATATAAAATATTCGATCCAAATTTTTACAAGAATCAGATTTGATTTGAAAGAAAAACTAAATATAAGATTTAATTTGAATTTGACTATAATTTTTTTTAGCAATGAGACTTGATTTAATTCGAGTTAGCCAAGATTCGAAAAAGAAAATCTCGAATTTGCGAAGGCTTACCTTCAATAAATAATCCAACTCCCTTAAAATAATTCATTTGCAGAAGTAAATATGATTATTTATGGCTAATTTTTTGAACATTATTGAATTTCATTGTGGATTAAAACCAAGATCAAAATTTGCTTCCTTACCCAATTGATCGTATTTTGCTCATACTAGTCATGTTATTACTTAGTGTAGCTATTACTCTTAGAAATGTTAAACATCCATGTAATAAGAGTAAATGAAAGAGATAACCAATAAATTTATAAATCTCACTAATGTATATTTTATTTTAGACTCATCGTCATTATGAGATCACAACCCAGAGTGTGACTATGTGGCACATTCTTGAGTTTGAGTACACACAACTCCCCCAGATCTCCCTCGGGCAGTTCCACAGTGGGGACAGCTATGTTGTCCGCTGGCGCTACGTAGTCACTGTCACAGGTTAGTGACACTAAGCCTAAGCCACACCTTTTTTAAATTAAATTTTAAATATTTTCACTTTAACTTCGTTTGAATCTTTAAAATTTTACAAATTAGGATTCGAAATTCAAAAAAAAGAATAAGATTCATACTAGAGATAAGGATTCGGCACTTTAGCTCGGTTAGTAGCGTGTATATCTAATGAGCTAAAGGTATAGGGTTTGATTCCTGGCATGGCCGAAAAATTTATCATTGGTGAGATGTAGGTTTAACCTTTCACAGTGATGAATTGATGGCCAAGGACTGTATGTTGTGCATGCCCTAGTCTTAGGTTATATAATAAGGCATATGAAGTTACGACAGGCCTAGCCAGCCGGTAGTGGAAAATATATGGCCTGGATAAAAAATTGACCCAGCCCACAGGCTGTAAACAGAAATGGATGTAAAAGAAAAATATTGATAAGTATAAGATCTGACCAATCTCTATTTTTAAGCTTTTAACATTTGTTGTGATGTTAAAAATACGTCAAAGGAATTTCATATTTTACAGAGTATTTTATAATAAAACAATTTTGAGAACCGTGGTCTCTTTTTAAAAATCTGTAACATTGAGATTTGATTGTAGTCCATGTATTGAGCTATGCTACAAATGATGGAATATGCCTTTCTTTTTAGAATTTAATGTTGCTAAAATGTTAATGTAAAAGTGCAGTCATTATTAATTGTGCATGCATTTCAAAGAAAAGAGTACAATGTAGTGATGTCGCTTTAAAGAAGCACTCATTACCATGGAAGATTGGAGTTGTGTAGTGATATTAATTAGCCTTTATGGGCCTATTCCATATACTTACATATTTAGATAATTCACTTAAATAAGTAGAAAATACAGCAGTAGTTTCTAACTATTTGCATTTTATAAATGAATGCCTTAATAGAGACACATTTTTTGTTTAGTTTCACAGTTGCTTAAATAAAATGAGGTTAATGATTATTAGAATTTGAAACTATACTTTGATTGAACTTCAAGAGAATTATACTTTGCTGGCCAACTTTATATCACCTGAAGGAAAAAAATTGTTCCACATTACATCTAAAAAAAACTTAAATGTTTGTTGGTCAATCTGAAGCCTAGCTCTCGACCTCCTCTATTACTTTTTAGGCTTATATTTGGTTTTAAAAATTGTTGGATTACTCGGTCTTTCAGTTTATTTATTGGCCCTCATTTTTCACCTCCTCTCCTTCCTTTTAAATGTGGCTATTATAAAATTAAGGTTACTACCTAAAGTGGTTATTACATATTCAGATTGAGTGATGCAAGTGTTTCTTTTTAAGGTCGCGAGTTAAACGGTCAACCATCCCGCCACTCGGCAGTCGGTCGGGATCGCTGCGTGTATTTCTGTTGGCAAGGCTCGGACGCGTCTCTCAACGAGCAGGGTGCTGCCGCTCTCTTGACAGTAGAACTGGATGAGGAGTTGGGACCCCAAGTCAGGGTAGTTCAAGGTGCAGAGCACCCTGTATTCCTCCACCTGTTCCAGGGATCCATGGTCATACACAGTGGAAAGAGGGAGGGGAGCGACCCCTACCAAAGGAAAGGTACTCGGAGGAACAGTATAGATTTCACTAAGTTAGCTAGGACTACAGTAGGGATTATTTGTTAGATTTTTTTTTTTACTTGAAACTATTCATTATATTTATATATAAATACTAACTACACAATAATGGAAAATGATAAAAATAAGGAATGATGAACTTACTAGGGGGAAAATTTTGTGAAGAAAGATAACCCATGTAAAGAGGAAAAAATTTTAGTTAAATTCCATACAAAAATGTAGCTACTTCCTTTATTCTGGCTTGTAGAGTATAAAAGGTCACATATGTAAACACAAAGTTATTTATTTCACCATTATCACCTTTATTAAACAAAGAGCAGAAAAAAAGTTTGTTTTAAATGTTTCTTAGCGTATCGCTTAAATAGGTAGTAAGATCAGTTAGTTTTTTTTCCACCTATTTCCCAAGGCGGATTTTTTAGCTAAATTTTCACTTGTTAGTTTTTTTTAAAAATCAATTCCCATATACTTAAAAAAACATTTAGTCACTGAACATTCTGATTACTAAATTATGTATAAATATTACATTAAAACAAATAATAATAATGGTTGTCCTTGACCACTATCGCATAAAATTGATAAGTGTTTAATTATAGACTATAATCTATGCACATTCTTCAATCATGATGACTCAAACTATCATAAAACTTTAAAATGGTCTGTAACTATGTTAATAAATTTTTTTACCAGAAGGTATATTTGAAAGTGCTATTTTACAGGTTGGCGGCTATACATCTGCCAAGGCAATGAGAAAGAGGAAGCTGCACTGGTCCAAGTACAGTGTAGTGGGAGAAGTCTGCGCAGTCGGTCCTCTTTAGTTCTGGTCAACTCCTCTAGAGGTACAGTCTTTGTGTGGCATGGAGCCAAGACATGTGCACACACTAAGAAGGTGAGACTACACACACATTCACATTGTTTTCAAAGGAAAAATTGCATCAAACGACCATTTTAAATTAAACATATAAAAGGGGAAAAGTGAAATGGCCTACACACTTAATAAAAAACTATAGGCTTAAAAGTTAACAATTAAAATCTAGGGCTCTGCAAGTACTCGGATTTCGAAGCTTCGAGCCGAGCTAGTCTTTTAGGCTCGAGATCAAAATCGAAAGTTTTGTAGGCTGAATTTTCGAGCTTTCATTTGATGTACTTATTAATCAATTTTTAAAATGCAATAATAAGCAAAGGCTATTTAATTGAGATTATATCAGCATTTCTACTTATAAATCATTCGGTTACTTAACAAATTGTTAAAAATTAATTTCAATTTTACATCAATAATGTAATAAAGCTTTAAAACTACTTTCAACTGGTAAATTTATTCAATATTGTTCATTTTGAATTATATTTGATTGAGGATAGCTAAGTAGATTATTAAATAATTGAATGATTCTTTTTACTATTTTTACCTGGTCCCTTTCTAAAATAATAATTTATGTTAAATTAAAAATGTTATATCAAGAATATATTATTATATTTAATGTTTTCAAACTTAAGATATTTAAATCTCATATGAATTAATACGTTTAGCTACAAAACTAGCTCTAGTTTAGTTACTATTTAGTTATATAATTATGTTGGTTAACCTGTCTAAAATCACTGTTGATCTTATTTATTGTTTAACCAAACTTACCAAATTTATATTAAAAAAAAGCATTTACTATTTCGTTTTATTCGCTAGAAATATTATTTTTAATTTTTAAAGTATGAGCATCAACTTTTATAAGCATTGAAAATCGAATTAAGTAAATTTTTCAATAAAATAATGTCTAACGATAGCCCGTACAACGTGCATGTTCAACTGCACATAGAGGAATGGAAATGAAACAAAAGACTTGATCATGCACAATTAAATTAAGGAATATTAAACTAAATACGAAACACTTCCAATTTCCAACTGTTTATTACTCTTACGTTTTTTATAGGGTAAATTAAGTTACTGAAGCATATTTTGGGGAAAAATTAGCTTATTAAAACTTCAATTTTATCAACTTTATATCAAGACAGTCTAGAAATACTCTAAATTAATGTAAAGTGATAGTGAATGAAATCAACCTGAAGGATTGTCAAGGGCCCAACACAGACTCCATATCCTTAAGGCTGTAGCTCGTACTCAGTGTTACTGGTCCAGAAGAAATTTTATTCGTGATTACAGAGTCAATATCTGTAATCACATGACCATTTCAACCAATCAGATGAATTAAAGACACCAAAAACAACTTTGTTGAGAAAACTTCCAGTACATACTAAAATATAGGTTAAGCACAATCACAAGAATATATATATATATATATATATATATATATATNATAGGTGTTTGCAATAACCTGAAAATGCAAAACATTTTCCTATAAACCGCTCTTCCCTGGGTGTTTGGATTTTTTAAATGTTTCTGAAATAACTCAACATGTAGCCATCCTATCATTTTGTACATGTTTCCATAGTGAAGAATCCTCTCACTTCCATTCATTCTTTTATTTCAATGTACATGCATATACTTACTCGGCTGTGATTGGTAGTCTGTATAAACTAGTCCTTAGAAAGTTAAAGTTGGGCCTATTCTACAGAGTAAGGAATTACGGTTAAGGACTCTGTGGTCAGAGCAATCTGATATTGTGGCATCAATTTCTTACGGACCATGAATCACGGACCTACAGATACGGAGTCTGTGTCGAGGTCTTTAGGTAAAGCATAGATATAAACATACACACTTCTTTATTTCTTCTTACACTTTTCCACACCTCCAAACTTGTAGATCATTTTGTATTTTCGGATATATTTATTGTTCATAGTTATGAAGAAACATTGATGAAAAAGTAATATTTCTGAAAATTCAAGACAGTGTGCTACTGTGGAGGTTTTGAAGAAGTGGTAAGTGTAAAAGTGTTTGAAGAAATGAAGAGTTTTTTTTATCTAGGCCTAACCTATCATTTAAGGTTGACTTCCTTCACTATCACTTACCTTATATTACTGTGCAGTGTTTCAACACTCTTATTGTACATTTCCAAGCCATCATGCAATTATTAATTTTATTAGTTTTTAAAAAAATAATTGTTAGTGTAATTTTTAATGTCCTTAAAAACATGAACGTTGAAATTTTTTAAATTTTTTCTACTAGGCCCTATCTTTTTAGTGTTATTTTTTTTAAGATTGAGTTTTTAAAGTGTAATTTATAAAAATGAGTGTCATTAATATTTTAAGAACTTGTTTTTTAGTATATTTTTTAAAACTGAAATTTTGAAGATGTGATACCTATTTACATTTAAAATAAACACATATATATATATATATATACTCTTAACATTTTAAAATTATGACTATATTCAAACTTTTGACTCAACTCTGGAGCTTTTAGAAATACTAGACTCGAGTTCAACTAGAATGAAAAAACCCAAGCTCGCAGACCCCTATTAAAAACAGATAAAAACACATAATTAGCCTTTTGGCGCCATTTTTCCTTTGTTTACATACCCACAACATTCTCCCTCCTCGTTTATATACCACCTGTTTGTTTCTCTTCTACTTTTCTATACATTTTCCTTCTTTATCTTATTTTTGTCCATTTTTCTCCCATTGTATTCAATAAAGCCACCTAAACTTTCAAAAAATAATTATATGGTTTGTTGTGTTTTTAATTGTGGAATTTGAGGTCCACAGTTTTCTGGTAAGCCCTACTATCCTCGTTCAATATTTAATTCACATTGTTTTGAAAGAGTAACTCATACAATTAACCTGAAAATGCTTATAGCAATAGACAAGCTCATAATATGACAAATTCCATAAAACAAGCATACATTTATTAATTTTGATTAACACTTACAAAGAAATAACAAAATAAAAATTATATACACTAAACACTAGTGTGTTTGACACTATTAGTGGTAAACTACAAATCACTTGCACCTCATGAAGAATACATTTTCAACACTATTTGGATTTGAATCTGAATTCTTTCAGAGGGGTCAAGTTAATGTTTGTATAAGTTGTTTCTTCCTTATAACATCTCTGTCCGTAGGAGGAGGATATTTATATTTTTTTTAATTCAAAGCAAACTTTAAACTAAATACTGGAATAATTCATGAAGCTGAACAGAAGTTTGAATACGTTTAGTTAATTATTTTATGGTCAAAAATAAATATTGTGCTAATATACCAAACAAATGTTTTATTGCACATTATTATTTGTGATATTTCATTATAATCTAATGAATCAAGAAACTATCACAACTGGATTTTCAATAACAGATTTTTTCCATTGAACATTAATTTGTAGCAATAACAGCTCAGGATGGCCATAATTGAACATAAATTAAGTATTTCAGCTTTCAATACTGGCAAAGCTGTGTTATTGTTGTAGTTCGAATTAATTCTTTTAAATTCAAGCTGAATCTGATATTTTGTTGCAAAATTGAATCTAACATTTTACTTGACAATTCTTAAATTTTGAAGCTTCATACACTCCTTAGTATTTTTTGTTTTTTTTTGTTTTTATTAAGAACAGTGTGCTGCAATTTTAGTAATCTTTCCTTTGTAGATCTCATTGTTAGCTGGTTACCTTTGGTGACTAGGACTGTGTGTCATACAATGTATATTTGTGATTGGCTTTATTTTGAATTAACAAAATCAATTAGTTGTTTATTTTATTTATGATTACCAAGCTTGAACGTATTTTTAGATTGCCATGTCATCGGCAGAGCAGTTGAAGAAAAGGCCGATAGAAATGGAGTTTCCTTCTGAAGTAGACATAGTCATCACTGAACTAAACGAAGGCTCTGAGAGTAAAGACTTTTTCAAAGGTTTGTGCTAATTATTGTTAGTTTTACCAGTCTATTTACTTGAATAATCATCCTCCTGTTAGGGGTGTGCGAAGGACACTTTTTAAATGTGAAGTGAAGTTGAAGCGAATCTTTAAAATTGCGAAGAAAAGTTGAAGTCGAATCTACCTAGGATTTTTGTTGCTGTCACTTAACGCCACTTTTAATTTTTAAATTAATTATTTTTCTGGATCTTGTCAGTAACAAGGTCCAGGAAAATTTCCTTATTTGTTCCCTAAGATCTATATTAATAACTAATGCAAGCAGGCTTACTGATAAGCTTAGTAACTTACCAATTAAGTATATTCTGAAAATTTAAAAATGACACCTGGACACAGGAATCAGACCCGGGACCTTTGGCTCGATTTGGGTAGGATTCCCGTGCTCGCGTGTAATTTTTCAATTTTCAGAACTTGATATCTAGATGCAGTAATCCTCACTAAAAAGCATAAATAATAGCTTTGGCTATTTAATTCTTGATTAAGTTTAAATTTGTACTTACATCCTGGAGTTTATAATATTATTTTGCAAACATTACATATGCATGTATTTTTATCTGCATTTCTCTGATAACAATTATAAATTAAATTCCATTTTCGTTTCCTACTTTCCGTATCAGTCAGTTTGAATAGTAAAGAAAATGTGAAGCATCTATGAAAAAATTCTGTGTCAAAATGCACTTGTAAATTTGACACAGATAATTCCAAAGAGAGAATATTAAGGACCAAACATTAGACGTGAGCTGCGATAATAGCAAAACTAAAGCGCTTTCTCTGCTTCATATTAGTGACTATGGTGTTATTTCTGTTTAAGTATTTTATTTTTTTACAAAATTATGTTGGTGGCAGTGAATATAATATAGTAACATTTACTTACCCATTTTTGATCCATGCTTACGTTGTGTTGGATAAATTAATAGTCAATGTTAAAATTTTGTTTAGTAACTTTTAACATTATCATATATTGAAAAATTAGATCATTTGATAATTTATCGAAGTTTTATACTTCCTCCGAATTTTTTTAAATATGCGAAGGTTATTGCAAGTGTCGAAGTTAATGCCGAAGGAGATTTGACCTTCAACTTTTTGAAGCTTCGCACACCATTACCTCCTATCTTAAATATCTGTCTATTGTTAAATGTATTAGGTTGAAGTTAAAGTTGAAACATTACAATTCCAAATAAATCTTATTAATGTTTTTATTTTCTTAATACTCATTTGGGTTATACACCTATGTACTACTTATGCTTATCTGTTAGGTGTGAGGAAGTTTGATTTAGAGGAAGTGTACCCTCGTTTGCATGGGGCGATAGAGAAAGAATGGAAAACCATTCTTGGAAAAACCACCCTCAGTACACAACCAAGATTCAAATAGCAATCTCCCCATATTCGGTGGTCTAAGACTATTGTGAGAGTGATGCCTTAGACCGTGTGGCCACTGAAGTGTGTGTTTTGTTTATTCTAGAAGGAGATTGTTATGAGTAATCACTTTTAATACAAAACAAAAGCCATCATCTAAAATATATACAACTAAGCACTTTATCATTCAAACAATCGTAAATAAGTCTGGTGGCTGTTTTAATACAGAATCATTAAACTTTAGGAATCCATTAGCACATTGGTGGGAGTTATTTTTTTAATGGTTATTCTTACACTTTAGCTCATTCAAGAGCGTGTCAAATATTGAGTTCAGGATCTTGGGCTAAATTCCCGATATTGCCACAAAAGTGATCTATTGTGAAATTAAGGTTTCTCCTTTCACATTGATAAATTAACTTTTGGGCCGGTTGATTTTTGTCGTTGTAAAAGTTAGTTTTCTAAGTCGGTCGGTTCATAAAGTGTACGTTAAATACTTAACATAAAGTTATGATATAATGATACTTATGATCTAATATATTGGCTGATAAAAGAACTGGTGTTTGTTTGGCAGCCCTGGGTGGAAACAACAGACACCTGTATGTTTCTCTTCGTCATGAGCGAGGGTCTTATACTCACACTCCTCGCATGTTCCATCTGGGCAGCCTTTCCGGCACATTCCTTGCCACAGAAGTACTCTGCCCACATAGGACGACTGAAATCCCTGTGCCATATCCATTCTTACAAGCAGACCTATATTCTGCAAGTCAGCCAGGTAAACACATTAGTATTTTGTCAAGGTAATAGAAAATATAATATTAATAAAAAATGTGTAAAAGTTCTTTTACTGCCATTGGTATTTTCATTTTGATCTACATACAAATAATTTATTTTTAAAATGCACCTATATACAGTAATGTGGGAACTTTGTTTCTCTTTGTTGCGAAAACTATATGCATCATACAGGTTATCCGAAAATTAATAACTACAGCTTTGATAATAAATTAAATTTCTACCAACACACACACACAAATATCAATCAATGAATTGTAGATAGCGGAAACCCAAATTTTATTTAAAAAAATAAACTTATAAACATTCAATGAGAGCACCGTTAGTGATTCACAAAGCATTCAGGCAATAATCCAAAATCTGTGTTTTGTAAAGATAATTTTTGGAAATATTCTCTGTTGGTAGTATTGCTATTGACCTTGTGAAAGTGAAAAAATAGGCTTAAAAACAAACCAACTGGTTTTAATTTTTTTTATCTGCCATCACTGAAAATGGTCAATTTTTGTGGAGTCATTACCACACAACTTGGAAATTTTAGCCAAATTAAATATAGTTTTATCAGTTAATTTTTTATTTTCTTAAAACTGCTTGAAGGGAGAAACTATTTAAATTGTCAAAAAAATTCCAACTAAGATTTTTATGGATGTCGATAGTTCATGGCCCCCTGAACCTGAAAGTGGTTTTTGCAATGCCGTCCATCCATTACTGGGGCTAGAGCCAAAATAATTTTACTGTTCATGCTAAAATTTGGTATCCAAGTTTTTATAAGGTTCTCCAGCATGATCCATTGAATTATCTATTTTACAAATTAACCCTAAAATTAAGTGTAGTTTACTTAAGCGTAACAAACAGAAAAATTTGATTTTCCCAAAATTTGCTCCCAACAATTTTGATTGAAATTTGTTTTCTTATATAGGGATTGTTTAACATTCTAACAATTCATCTCATTTTCCCATGAAAAAGACTTAGGGCGTATTTTACACAAGCGGAAACTTCACAACATATGTCATTTGTCCGAAACTCTGAGACATGAATTAACTTATCATTGCATAAGTTGTAGGACTCTGGGGAAAAAACTTTTATTTGAAAGAATATTTTATAAAAATCAATATTTTGAGCTATAGACAAATATATACCTATTATATAGTGCTATGTAAAATGGGGAGTAGAAAATGCACAGAACAAAAAGTTTCAGTAACCGTGTCTATTATTTTATGTATGCTCTGAAATGACATGTTCTTTTTTCCTTATTATGTTTATATAACAACGTATACTCTTTTGTTTGACATATTTTATGTGCTATAGGTATAATTAATTTAGATAAAGTAGCGAGAATAGTATGTGTTATACACCATACCATCTGACGAAAGAAAAGAGTGGGAGATTGTCAATTACGAAATATCTTAAAATTGAATCAAATCATTTGAACTCAGAACTTAGCTAAAATAAAAAATTCAGAGTTTTTCAAGAAATCTTGTAAAGTTCAAAACGCTTCTAAAATGCTTTTTAAAACTTAAATTTTCGAGTACTAATACACCCCAATTTAATATTTTAGTTTGTTTATGAAATATGGCAGAACATTCAGATCCTTGTCTAGAGATCATTCTTGTGCGCAGCCTTGTTCCTGTTGGACAACCACCACGAGTTATGGTTGTGGCAGGGCTGGTGGCCGGTTCACAACGAGGAGAGCGATGGGGACAACAAGAACCTGAGAGGCTCTAGAGCTGTGCTATGGCAAGCAGAGCGACGGGCTGCCATGCAGACCGCCCTCGACTACTGGGGACTCAAGCATGGGAACAGCAAGCCTAGAGCCTACTTGGTTTGGGCTGGGCTCGAACCCCTGGCCTTAACAAATCTCTTTCCTATCTGGTCTGATAGGGATGACATTGCAGAGCTAAACATCAGCGTAAGTTATTATTTGATTAGAGTCTTAATGTTCCTTCAGAAATAACAAAGCCAGTGGTTAGCGGGGAGGAAAGCTATAGTTAATCAAAGTATATCCATTTGTAACCTTAACTACCAGGTCAAATACTACAATTAACTAAATACACAAGATAAGTTTGTTTTTATAAAATACAAAAAATATACAAGAAACTGGACATTAATACTTTTTTATTCAGTTTGACTGGACTGATGTAAATATAAGCATACAATCTTAACTACAATTGGCTTGAGAAAAAAGCTCTCAACACAAGTGAAATTCAACATAATCGCCAAGAACTTTTATATATGATTCCTGAGAAATGGTTGTAAGACTAGTTAATTATTACAAGTGGATAAAACATTTATACTAATTTTAAACGTAACAATATTAAGGACTTAAAGAGCCCAGAGACATTTTTTGCCAAGCGTGTCACTCAATATATTTTAAGTGAACCAACATTAGAAACTTGAGGATCTGATAAAAAAAAATGATTCAAAAATAAAATATTTAATTTTTTAAATTTTTTTCACTTGAAGTGAAATGTGTTTTAGAATTTTAGAGCACTTATTCTTTTTATTTGTGATTCAGAACCAATTATAGGAGGAACCTAACAACAAGGCTCAGACTTTTTATTTTGGGACGGTAAAAGGACAGGAAATGAGTCAAAATATTAGGATTTGGGACGGGAACTAGAAATTTTAAAATAACGCCTTAGAATAGTCTCAGATTAAAAATGTATTGATTTAAAACTAATATAGTAAGACTGGTAAAGTTATAGTATTATTAAAACCAGCTTCGGTGGCCACATGGTCTAAGGTATCACTCTAGCGATAGGTTAGACTGCCAATAAGGGGGAGATTGTAGTTCATTCTTAGCTAGATGTACTAAGAATAGTCTTTCCTCAATGATTCCCCACTGTATCGACGCAAATGTAGGTACACCTCTAAATTCAATCTTCCCCACTCCTACCTCACTAGTCATTAGCACATAGGCGTATAATTGGAACGAGTAATAAGAAGCGACGTTAAAAAATGCTAAAGGTAATAAAAATAAAATCATAAAATAAATAGAGGGGTGAAAATAGCATTTTTTTTTATTAAATCAAATAAAATTTTGAATTAATATCAATCAATGCAAATCATATAGTTGATTTTATTACAATTTTGATGGAAATTATTTTTATTAGCTAATTTCTTATGAGAGGGAGTTTTATATTTAATTATTTGCAGAGTGCAAAATATTATTTATGCTTAGGTTTGAAACCTCTTAAAAGTTACTTAGGTTTATTAAAACCTCTTAAATGTTCTTTCTAGGTTTGACACCCTTAAAGATGCTTGTTTAACCCTTTCCTGGCCCAAGCGCTTGCTCTTAATTGGTCGTTTCCAGCCTGGATGCTTAAAAGCGCTCGCCAAATTTCAGTACTCTCTAAGCCGTCTGTTGGGCTATTTGCTAACTATATTATATTTAGTTGTTATCTTTGAATATAGAGGTATATCTCCTATTAAATTTATTATTTTCTTAGCGTTATTAGTTACTGGCACAGCTCAGACATTGAATGCCCTGTAATTTGTAATTGCATGACTTACTCCTCCGCAGAATTGATTGTTTTTTTGAATATCACAAGGAAAGGGGAGTTGGAGTTGAAAACTCATTGTAAATATCAATTAAATAATTTGTTTGGACTATAATAGTTATTACCTAGTAACGTTAATTTGATCCCCAATATATTAAGTTGTTTCTAAAAATTTCAAAGTAATGTTAATTACATCTCGAGTTATTGCTTATAGCATAGTCTCATGTGCAAATTTTCATGTTGTTAAAAATAAAGGGGATAGTGATGGGGAATTGTGCTCTTATAACAGGGCAGGGAAAGGGTTGACACCCCTTACATTCTACTCCCTGTCTGGTTTGCCAACGGACATGCTAATCCCTCATAAATGGTTCAACTTGGCTAGCTACTTCCTTCTCGGTGGGAGTTAATAAATTCCCTACCTTTTACCGAGGGTTCGGGATCTCATCCACCCCTATATAAAATTTAAATATCAAGTCCTAAGAAAATCAATGGAACTATTTTTTCTCAAGCCCCAAGGATAGACGGATGGAATTGCTAACCCCATTTCTTTGGGTTTGAGGGTATATAAAATGTTACAAATTTTCATAAG
The DNA here is from genome assembly GCA_901482245.1 of Timema douglasi. Taxonomy (NCBI): domain Eukaryota; kingdom Metazoa; phylum Arthropoda; class Insecta; order Phasmatodea; family Timematidae; genus Timema; species Timema douglasi. Next base: position 106,665 of record CABEEJ010000899.1, on the reverse strand, counting down.
TTTAAGTTAGAAAATTCGCACCAGCACCAGGGAATGTTCGGGCAAACATAGACGTTGTTCAACGCCTACACCAGGAAATGGGTTAGTGTGATTGCGAACAAGTCAAATGTCCTGCATTATGTATGTATAATGTGTTTGATTGTTTGAACAGGATGGCAAGAAGCCTGGTGAGTTGCTCAGTGTGGAAGCAGAGTTAGCGAGGCTGACTCGTTCCACATACCCAGCAGCCCAACTTCTACAAAGACCTCTACCGGATGGTGTAGACCCCACAAGGCTAGAGTTCTACCTTGACCCCAATCATTTTCAGGTAAATTTTTACAAAAATCCGACTTAAAATGGCGCCAAATAGCTGTAGTTAATAAGAATTGAAAGGAAGATAAAATGGCAAGGCCTATACATTTACCAAATCAATGTAGGTCTCAAAATTAACAACAAAACACATTAGAGTAAGTTTACGGGGCATATTAGGCCCCTTCTATAGCATGAGTGAGTAAAATCTGACAAGACTAAAGCCAGAGTATCAGAGACAGACGGAAATTCAAAAACCACTTTTTCGGATTTGGGGGATCATAAAATGTAGAGATTTATCAAAAGCTCTACTTAGATTTGATCACAATACTTTCTCTATCTGTTAGATAGCTAGAAAGTAAAAAGAAACATTACTAAATTTTGCAATCAATTTTAAGTGAGAAAATATTTATTATTATTGAAAATTAAAAAATATAACTAAAATATTTGTTTATACTTTATTTTCCTCACAGGAACTACTGGGCATGACAAAGGAAGAGTTTTTTGAGTTACCTACATGGAAGCAAACTAATTTAAAGAAAGACGTTGGATTATTTTGATTGGTCTGGAGCTGGTTTCTCTGAACCAATATTTCTCCTATCAGCAGAGGCCAGGGTCATATCATCACACAGAGCTTCATTGGTGTTTAGTCAATTTAATTTGTATGACTAATGTGATCATTTTTTTAAAATCTATGACAATATTGAGCTTAGTTTAGTTTTGTTATGCCTTTTGTACACAAATACTGTCAAGATGAAACAATACAATTTATTAAACACTTGTATCCCATAGATATATAAAATGCCTGTGGTTTATCTCTTTTTTGTGCCCTGGCCTTTTGCCTTTTTTCTCCATACATGTGGCTGTGCAAGGCCTTTACATAAAGGTACCTTACCAGACTTATATCTGGTGGTTGAAATCTAAATTAAACCTTTCTAAACACGAGTTTTCATCCAATGTTGACTGTTCTAATTTTTATTTTTATTGTTGAAAGACTGGATATGTAATAAATTGTTTTGATTTGTTAACTTGGCTATCTTTTAATACTATATCATCTCTTTCTCCACTGTAATTTGTTTAGTGTTAATTTATGTATTTATTTTCCCCAATTAGGCCTATGTTTTTTTTATTTCTGTAATGCTGCATAGTAATTTATAATTGTTATTCTAATGCGAGTTGATTTTAATGTTTATGAGTAATAAACGCTGTTATGTTTTTATTTTGGTTAATTTTGTAAAAATTTGGAATAGAAATAGTATGTTTATTTTAATACAGTATTTTTAAATTTTCTCATGATAAATTAATTTTATTAAATTACTTGTAATACGTTGGCCACTTGAAAAAGACGCTAATCGTTGTAGTAGCTCTAGTAAGTGATTGATTGCTGGTTTTCATTAATAACCGATTTAAAATAATGTTGTTTGTAAAGATTGTTTTATAATTTTTTATACTAAAAAGTGGTGCCTATAATGATTGGCCATTCTCTTAAACAGTGAAGTATATTAGGTTTTAGAAAAACATGTTTGTTCCTATTTGTGATAGTTTTGTGAAGTTTTAAGAGGAAACATGTGATCCCGTGCCTTTCCTAACTTGCAAGTTGAAAATAATAAAATTAATTGTATTTAATAATCCAAAACCAAACGGGAATCAAATAACATAGATAGTAATGTGAAGCTTCCAGCCCTAATTTTTTTTTTTCAAACAATTATTGACTTTTATGTTTACAGTATTTTAATTAAAAATTTAAGTGTAATCATCGCCAGCGTTGCCTTAATGGAAAACTAAACTGCTTCCTTTGCTAAGTATTCTGGCTTACAACACATTGTACTTAATGATTTTATTCACACACACGAAGATGAAATAAGTAAACCTAGTTCGAGAATAAACTGAAGCTGTGCTCAATATGTGAATAGCTCTCAAAACATCACAGTTTGTAAATAAGCTTAAAAATCAAGGTGTTTTAAATAATGTAGATTTGAAAGTGTCAAATATAGATATATAATTTTCTTATTTTTTTGTACATAGCAATTTATTTGTATAACATATATATAAGTTATGTGTTGTATATTAATGTAACAATAAAATTCTTTTGTGATAACATCAATAAAGTGGATATTTTGTATATATATAAACAAATCACATTTGAGACATTTTTTATATGTTGACTATACATCATATAATATTTAAATAATAAATCCCAAATTTATTTAAAAAATAACACATAAAATAATCCAGGAATTGAATTAAAGGTTGTTGGCTTTGCAATCTAAAACAAAAACTTCGGGATCAATTCCTGTGGCCAGGTATCATAATTCTATATATATTATTTGCCCAATAAATTAAAGGAGAAAGAATGGTGGAAGGATAAAAGACGATGGTAGTATTTTACTCAACTCGCCGACCACAGGCTGTAATCATGATGATGATGATTTCTGGAAGGCACATATCAGCAGTAAGTACTGTGTTAATATAAGATGTTTAAAAATGAGGTGGCCCAATGGCTAGATAATTTTATAATAAAGGAAATTGATAAAACTAAAGAAAAAGGAAAAATCAACTACTAAGAATAAATTTGATGAAGAAAGCCCACCTAGGGAAAGAGGAAAAATGTGGGAAGAGTCCAATGCACAAAGATGACATCTTCTTCCTGTCTTCTGTCTTCTATAGTAGACGTAGTCACACACACATTTCAACACAAATAAAATAATATTTCGGCATTGTTGCTATTATCAAACACGAAGAAGAGTCGTTAAAAACAACCTTTCAATGACACATCGCTAATCACCCATTACTACAGGACTAGACAAACTCAAATCCATCCCTATACAATTGTTTTCATACTTAAAATTTATTCTGCTTTATGTGATCAAGGTATTTAATATTTTGGCTTTTTAATGGCTATTATTTAATGTTTTGACATTATTATTGGCTCTAATGGTCTTGGGGTAAAGTGCTCACCTTAGGACCCAATGTTCTCGGGTTCAAGCCCAAGGCCAGCCTGGGTCAACAGATCTTTTTTGAGTGATAAAAATCACTAGCACAACTTAAAACTTAAAGGTATGTGAAAATAACTTTCCCATCAAATTGGTAGGCCCTTTCACTTTTGCTCAAAATTCTCTTGTGCTAATATACTCAGTCAGTTCAGAAAGTGCAGATGAAATATCACAAATTAAAATAAAGCTTATTTATATTTTTTTTTTAAAGTAGATAATCTTAAGGATTTTTCATGGGTCTGGGCAGTCTCTCTTTATTTTTCCATTTGACCTAATGTTTTTCCATAATTCAACTACCATGTTACAGGAGAACTTCATGTACTTGTGACCAGGACTCAGGCATACAATGCTTTGTTACATACGAGGGTGTCACACTAAAGGACTACAGTCTAGCGACAGTGATTTGGTCACAAACTGGAGTAACTTTAAGAGTTTGTCATATAAATAAAATTGCGTGACATTCTGGCGACCAGCTAGCAACAATAATAACACCGGTACCTTTAATGGGAACACTTGAAATCTGATTTTTGTTGGTACTTATCATAGCCATGAAACACAGTGAAGTGACTATTTAAATATTTTATTTCTATCTTCACTATCAATGTTGGTTAATTTTTGTTCTCGTTTCTTTAATATATGCTTATGTTTTAAAGAAGAATTTAATGTTATTTACTACAATTTGTTATGTTCTAAGATGTGAAATAAACTACATAGTACAATTAGGCACCAACTCTTATGTGGCTCATACCCATAAGCAAGGAATAAAAAGTACAAGTACACAACTAACTAAATAGTAAAGAAATGATTTTTTTTTTTGACAAAACCAAACCCAAAACAATTGAGGATGAAAAAAGTTTTAGTTTTAAAATAACCCGCTGGGAATTAGGAGAAATCACCAGCTTGAGCGCTAGTAGTAGAGTACACTGCACATGAGACCTTAGTCACAATCTAGAAAGATCTAACATTTTAAGGATTAGCATATGCGTATCTTTTTTACATTCATTACTGTTTCCGAGTCCAATACCTTAGCTCAGTCAGTGGCTTGTCTGCCTACTAAGCTAAGGGTTCCGAGTTTGATTCCCGTCATGGCCGAAAATGTATCATTGATAACAATATGGGTACCCTTTCACATTGATAAATTGATGGCTGAGGACAGGATGTTGTGTATGTCCTAGTCTTAAGATAGATTATAAGACATATGAAGCTACGACAGGACAGGCCTAGCAAGCTGGTAGTAGAAAAATGTGTAAAAAGTGACCTATACCATAGGCTGGAAACAGAAATAAATGCGAAAAATTACTGTTTCCAACCTGTGACTTGGGTGACTCTTTTATTCAAGTCATATACTTTCCACTACAGGCTTGCTAGGCCTGTCGTAACTTCATTAGACTATGCATATCTAGTATATGTCCCACCCTGCTATACTTTATTTACCTTTTGTTTTCTTAAAAAAAAAATTAAAAGTAATTATTTTTGGTGGATTAAAATATGCTTTGATTTTTGACTGCAGTATAATCACAGCAACCAGAAGAGTACCAAATCCTGAGGATGCTCAATATTAGATTGATCTTTATCTTAAGTTAATCAATTTTTTGGATAGATTCAAAGGCCTTGATCTGATTCACATATAGATTCTTTTTCTAGGGATTTCAATAAGATTGAATCGAATGAAAACCAAATTGTTGTGCATAAGAAATGTTTTGTTGATTATTACGATGAGGAAAATTTTGAAACATAGGTTTAAAATTCTGGGTGCCCAGGCACCCTATGGAGGGCAAATGCTTGAGATCAGTGGCGTAACTAGGGTGAGACAGTTTGGGTAGGTGCCCATTTTGTTTTTTTCAGGTGTTAGAACACTCAAAACAATAAATCTCAGGATTTTTAATTGTTTAATTTGTTCAAGTACCTACTAGGTTAATGTACACCAGAATATTAGATATAAAAAATAAAGTTTATCAGTTTTTATTTTACAAGTCATCATTTTTCTTCAAAAATCTTTTAACAAATATTTCTCCTAGACATGCAAGTATATATAAAAATCATAAGGTATTTTTCGTTGCACCTGCGTATGGCACCTCAAGGTGGTGGTGATTATCTAAATATCCCATTACTTACACAATTACATTTATTTAAGATCCATTGCCGTTTCCAGCCTTTGGTCTGGGTAATTTTTTTTATCCAAGCCATATATTTTCCACTACCGGCTGGCTAGGCCTTTAGTAGTTTAATGTACCTTGTAATACAACTTAAGACTAGGACAGGCACAACTTAAAGTCCTCGGCCGCTAAGTCATCACTGTAAAAGGGTAACCCACATTTTAACAATGATAAATTTTTCGGCCTTGCCGGGAATACGACCCGGGACCCCTAGCTTAGTAGATAGTCACGCTACCAACTTTGCTAAGGTGTCCACAATTACACAAGTTAATCAACTTTTACTCTGGATACCTAAAAGATAGGATAAATGATCAACATTATTCAACGAGATATTTGGTATGTATTTAATAATGGTTTTTTGTTTTGGACAAAATATATAACACTGTACAGTAGTTCAGAAATGCATTAAATATATCTACTTATTTCATAAAGTATTATCAGAACTTACAATACTAGCTGCACAAACATTTTAAATAAATTTATTTTTGATTTCAAATAATTTCACACTAAGGACAAGTCTGCTTGTTCTCTCGGGCAGTGCTTCTCTGTTTGATGGGGCAGACCAGCAGTTTGGTTCACCGGAACATCATAGATGGGTGTTGGGTTGCCGATTTGGAGGTGGAGGGATATTGGAAATTAAAAAAAAAAAAATTAAAAATTATATAATTTGTCATTGGTAAGGACATTAATTTAGATATTACTTCAAACAACATAATTATCATTTTACATGGGTGTAAAATGTGGCATGACTGAAACAAAAATTTAGGGTGTTTGAAAACAATCTCTCTATGAAGATATTTGGTTCAAATAAGGATGAGTTTACTGGGGAGAAGAGGAGGATAAATAATGATGAGTTACATATTTGTACTCATTACAAGATATTAAGTCTAGTAGATTACGGTGGACAAGGCATGCAGCACAAATGGGAAGACCTAGACGCAGATAGGATAACATTAGAATGTACTTGAAAGAGATAGTGTGTAGTGAGATGAACCGGATAAAACTAACTCAAGATAAGAGATAGGATGTAATGAGGTGGAGTGGATAGAATTAGCTCAAGATAAGGATAGTTGGCCTACTTTACTAAGTGTGGCAACTAAATTTCGAATTCCTAATACCACAGAATAAGTAAGAAAAAACACTTAACATTTTCACAGATCTGTTTTCAAGACATAATTTGACACTATAACATATCAATGTTATACCTCTGATAACATTTATTTCTTGCCAGTTTTCTGTGGACTGGTGCAGCTTTTGAGAAGCACAGCTCTAGTGTATGAGCCACAAGAAAATTGATGGCTCCAAAACTTTTTGATTTAAATTAGATTAATTTATGAAATAAATCTGCACCTTAAAGAATTTTTATTAATTCTATAGGTACTGTAAACAAATGTATAAGTTGTAAATACTACTCCTGCTTAGTTGGACAAAAAAAAAGCATAAAAAATTAAAGCCTGATACACAGTAAACCGTATCTTTTTGAAAGCAAGGCTTGTCCTATAGTGTAATATTTCTAAGTTTGAAAAATAAAACTTTGACTTACACCTATCTTAGACATTAGTTTCAGGATTTTTTTTAAAAATTTTGTAACTGCATCTGTCTAAATTTCAGGCTTATATAATATGCCAGTAATTTGGGAGTTGAGGCTTTGAATCCCATCTTTGTATATCAAGGGTTTTTTTTTCCTTCTAAATAGTTTAACCACACTTCCTATCGTGCAAGTGTGTGTAAAGTCGCTTTAAAATTTTGCAATCTCAACCTGAGTCGCGTAATTAATATTATTATAGATGGGTAGGACACGTAAAAAAAATAATTGTTTGTCATGTTTTGGAATCAACCGATCACAATATACTTAACTCATTGCAGTGATTCGTGTGGATAGCTCTCTACTTTTAAAACAATTATACATACATTTAAATATATTACAGAAAACAAGTTGCTACAAAACACAAATAATTTTAAGATAAATAATATGCTATATGTCAAATTGTCTTTGAGTTATACATGTAGATAACACCGAAGCACATTTATTTATATACACATGAATAATTAGTATAATTAATTTTGAAATAAATACTTATTAACACGTTATGGGCGGGCAGTTTTTTATTAACACATTTACATTTTAAGTTTATTTTTATAATTTTATTTTCATTAAATTACAAATAAAAAATTGGCACAAAATTATTATGAAACTGCAAGAATTATTCTATCCAGTCAGGCTAATTTCACATCTTGCTCTAACGATTATAAAACTCTTAATACTTATCATTTTCTTAAACTTGCATTCACTATTTAATCTCTTCAGTTAAGTTATATATGACTAATTTGAATGTGATGGTTGTGTTAAATTTATAATCTATTTTAGATACAATTTAGCAAAATCACTTAAAACCTGTATCTACCTTCTAAAAATATGCAGGCTAAAACAAGACACTTTACATATATTTTTTAAATAACCATGAAAATAAATACAAATATGCATAATCGTTTTAAAGAAATGTACACTACATATTGAAAAGTAATTTTATTCAGATGTATAATTTATAAAAGTGTTGAATCCTATTTTTCTCACATTTGAATCCTCAAAATTAAATGTCTATTTTTTTTTTCCAATTATGAGGTCAACTAATTGATTCTACTGATGTAATTCAATAAAGCCTTAAGTTTTGTATTTGAGAACTTGAACAACTAGAATTATTAAATTTCATAGAGTGGCTTTGACAAACTGAAGAAAAAATATATATGAAAGATTTGGCTGGACAAATTCATAGTTCTGTAAAACGCTAACTGCAATAAGTTTGCAATAAATAAATTATTTACTTCATTTTACTAACATAAAATGTTATATATTTAGGTAGGCAGGCAGGTTTTCCTCAAAAATTGCATATTAAAATGGTATTTACACTAATTAATCTTTATAGACAGTTTTCTCAGACACAAAGAAAGAAACTTAATCACAACATTTAGAATGTGATACTAGTTTTTCCAAGTTCTCTGAAAAATAATAACCTGCAAGCATTCTATTCTCATTATTATTACTATTATTATTATTATTATTATTTTATCGGCAGGTTCCTTTAGTCGATTAACTTACACGCTAATGCACCCTGTCCTCTATCTCCTAATTTAGCTTCTCTTTCTTTCAACCTTTCCTTTTATGAAGTCATGCAAAAGACAATACCTCCTAAGGATGTGTCCAATCCAGTTTGCTTTACATCGAAAAATCCCATCCAAAATGATTCTCTTCATCCACACTTCTTAGCACTTTTTCATTTGTCACCCTTGCTGATCTCCTCAAGTATTCTCCAGCACCACATTTCAAAGCTCTTCAAGTATTTATTTTCCATTTTCTTAAGAATCAAGAGTTTCTGCCCAATACAGCGTGGTGCTCTGAATGTAGAATTTCATCAGTTTCTTCCTCAGTTTCAAACTCAACTAGCTGGTCAGCAGAGACCTCTTCTTGTTGAAAGCTTTCTTGGCCATTGTGATCCTCAACCTCATTTCCTTGGTGCAATAGGTATCCTTTGTCAGAAGACTTCCCAGGTACTTGAAGGGCTTTGTTTTCCAATTCCTGGTTTCCAATTTTGATTTTTAATTCCTCTTAATTTTTTGTAGTTACCGTCACTTTTGATTTCTCAATGTTTATCTACATGCCATATCTTCTCCCTGTCTCCACCAGCCAGTACATCATTTCCTGCAACTATTCTTTATTTTTGGCCAGCAATGCTAGACCATCTTTGTATTTTATTGGGTTGATACCCGTCTCGGTGGCGTAGTTGGCTAACGCGCGAGTCTTGCTTAGCTCGACTGCTGAGGACGGGGAGATCGAGGTTCGAATCTCGGTCAGGTGAACTGGGGGGGGGGG
>CABEEJ010000899.1:67891-97292 GCA_901482245.1 Timema douglasi | reverse complement strand
CCTAAATGGTTTTCCACTCTCCCTCCACGCAAATGCGGGTTCATTTCCTCTAATTAAATCTTCCCAATTCCTAATCCATTAGCGTAATTAGTACTTAAAGCGTATAACCTGAATGGGTAGTAAGACGCGGTGCTAATTATTATTATTGGGTTGATGATACGTCCTCCTATCCTGAAATTGCCATGACCCACTAGATCGTCTTTGATCAGTCACTCCCCAAACAAGTTGAACAGACTGGGTGACAAACATCATTCCTGCCTCATTCCTCTTTCTATCTCTATGTTGTTGGTCCGTAAAGGCTTGCAATCAGCCTTCTGACCCTCCAGTTGATACCAATCTCCTTGAGTATTTCCATCAGTTTCTTTCATTTCACTCTATCAAATACCGTTTGCCAACTGATAAAACCAATGTTGACCTTTACATTGATTTCCAGCACTCTTTCTAAAATTATTCCCAGCATTATGATGGCATGTCTAGTTCTTTTTTCTTTCCTGAATCCAAATAGGTCTTCTTTCACCACACTTTCTACTTTCTATGCCAGGCGCCTGTAACAGTATTCTTGCCACAATCTTCCCTACATAAAACATGAGGCTGATAGACTTGTGGTCACTGCATTTATTAGCCTTTTACATTTCTTTAAAGCCACCATTGTTACATCTTAAAAGTTCTTGGGTCATTTTCAGGTTTTGTAGATTCCTATTTATAAGTTTTGTTGTAGCCATTAATATGTTGTTTCCCAGTTCCTTCAGAAGATCAGCTGGTATGTTGTCATCTCCAGAAGAGCATTTTTTTTTTACCCCAGGATTAGCCATTATTGATTTGGTTTAGTGCTATCAAACTCGATTCCTTGATACTCTCGAATCTTACTGGCATCGAAAGAATCGAGAATCGATCTTAATATTACGAATTTCGCTATTTGACTCTTAGTTCTCAATAAAACTGTCAAATAAACAAAACAGCAACATTTGAAATAGGTAATAATCGATCATCTCTCATATTAATTTAGTTGCCGTTTCACTTAAATACCGGCGAATTGTAAATATACCGTAACGGCCCAAATATAGTACAATCTCGAACATAATACAACCTTAACATTTTGAGATGTTCTACATGAAAAATAAATGGTCTTGAATATAATACGACCTGACATTATGACAGTATCAAGAAGTAAAAACTTAACTTTTACTTTTAAAAAAATGTGTCAAAGTTGTTAAGTGAGGCTGTCAGAATATATGAATTGATTTTAAACAAACAATTGATATATAATACGTAGATTAGAATGGCAATTTCCTGTAATATATCGATAGATCTATAATTAATTGATTTATCACAATGTGTATATCAAAAGCTTCGATATTCCTATCAAATTAAAATGACCGCTCTCCTGTAATTATATTCTTTGTTGCTTTTCAATTTGTAATGTTTTATTCAACACTTTGAATAAGACAAGTTTAACAAAGATCGATATATCGTTGCCAAAACTTCATCACTAATTTCTGGCGAGCTAACATACATAGGATCAGTTTTGGTGGACGACTTGAAATTTTTGTAACATGTGAAATATGTTCTTTCTGTTAAAAAAATCTGGAACTTATTGAATTAATTTTGAGTTTACTTGAATTTTTAGTTTTGAAGACTTTTAGTGGTTTTAGTAAATATCTATAAGATTGTGAGATTAAAAATATCAAGCAACCAAGTGTTGTAATGTTCAAGTCAAAGTTTCGCATGGAGGGGGGGNGAGTCCAAGTTTCGCATTGAGGGGTGAGTAGGGTATCAGGCATGTTAGACTTTCTATGCAATAATGCTTGTAAAAATAATGAAAAAGGAAATGTTCAAGAATCAGAATCGAGTTTGAACTTAAGAATCGGAATCGGGAAAAACAGGTATTGTGGCATCTCTAGTTTTGTTCTCTTAACTAAAGGTGTTTTCAGGGTAAAGATAGTGTGGCAGTTTTCCCTTTTCCTAGCCACACTGTAACACCATGGATGAACTACCACTTCATTCAATCACGCCTGTGGCTGTCCGATCTTAAACCATCTCAAGAATCATTTGCTTTGTGCCTCAAGTCGATCCTAATACCGCTGCTGCTTGGTACCAGCCATGTAACTGCTCTTCTATTCAATGAAAATAAATATATCTTAGAATATTATCTCAAGTATCTCCCTTTTGTCTTAATTAATTTTGTCCCACAATTATTGTCCTCATAAAATTCAGATTATGTGAAAATTTTATTTGCGTCATAACTTAATCCTTCATTCTACAAAAGCTGACATTTGTCCAGTCAAATTATATTAATACATTTTAACTATTCTAAGAGAGTTTACAATATCATAACAAGCTCATTTAATTATTAATTTAAGTATTTATTAAAACCTCTTCCTCTAATGTTCATGGTTGTTGTAACTCAAATTTAAAAGGATAAACATGTTTCACTTACTAAATATGATTAAATACACTTTAAATTTTGTTCATAAAAATAAATCCTACATACTTTCTAAAAACACTATCTTTTATATTAGTAAACATTATATTATGGAACAAATCAAAAACTACCTCTTTAACTAACAAAACCTGCTTTTGTGGCTGCATGGTGTAAGGTGTCACTCTCGTGTTAGCCTATACTGTCTATGACGGGGAGATTAGGGTTCAAATCCCAGTCAAGAATAATGAGTCCTTTTTCCTAAATGGTTTTCCATCTCCTTCCATGCAAATCTGAGTATACTTCCTTAAATTAAATCTTCCTCATCCTTAACTCATTAGTGTAATTAGTAAATATGTTGATCATCCCACAAAAAGTTTTACATCTAATACCTCAAAATGTTCACAAACTTTCTGATAGAGATGATATTCTGTTAAATTCATATTATCATAAATAAGACCTGAAGATGGTGAAACATTTATATATCAAACACTTAAACATGTTGTCATAGAAGAATAAGGCTGATATTAAATGAGGAAAAAGTGAATAAAAAATATAAACAAAGAAGATATAAATTTATGATGTAGAAAAATGCTACACAACCACAATACACTAACAAAATGTTCAAGCAATCCACCTTAATTTTTTTTTAGTAATATTCAGTCAGTAGTGCTGATCTTAAAGATATGTAACTATTTACCAATCTGCTCTCTATTTTAACGAGTCAACAAGTCACTGATAAATATATTAACAGTCATGAGCTATGGCCATATTTGTACCTTTCACTCTCAAATCTGTATCTTGTAAATTAAACTAAACATTGAAAGGAGGATGGAAGGATAAGGTCTTCACAATTGCCAGAAAATCGTAGGCCTTACCCCATCCTCGTTTCAATATTTAGTTTCATTCAATACAGCCATTTGGAGCTATGTTTTCTTTATTTACAAATATTTTATTAGTAAATATAAAGGTTAATTATACTTCCTTAATTTTTATTACCCATTGAAACTAGAAATATAAACTAATTGCTAATATTTTTTTAAATTATGCTGCATTTACTTCACATTCATATGTTTATTGTTAAACTAATGCTCTGGGGTAGGGTTACATATGTCCTATAATCTTGTAGTATTCAAAGATTTTAAGGACTCGTCATTATTTTTTAAATACTACCCGTTTGGGTTATATGCTAATGTGTAATGGTAGGGTGATTGTGAGATGAAATGGAGGACCTACAGTTTAACGTGGGATCCAAACCACGGTGGAGGCCTTTGGAGGCCTGGCATTCCCCACATTCACAAGATGTCTTGTCAGAGGTGAAGGAAGGGTTTGGTAATCAGATAAATATGTGCCAGGACTGAGGAGTTTTTTTTGTTTAAATTTATATCAGTAACCACAATATATATGGCATCCAATATGAAACAACTAACAAAATATCCGTACTTAGATTTGGCTTAGAGAATATTTCATACATTAGATTTGAGTTTGCTTCAAAATGAAAAAAGTGGACTTAACAGGCCCCTAACTCGAGACTTAAGTTTCTTCACACCCCACTGTGACACACGTATCCTTGCAACCTTATGACACATTTGGTCAAAATAGGACTAACAATTCAAAAGTTATTAAGAACAAATAAACGTAGCTTACATTTAGGATGTATAGTTGCATTTAGCTTTTTTTTTTAATTAAGATAAATAAAATGTTAACAATGTATACATTTTCTTTTTTCAAACATAACAAACAAGTAAATTCACTAAAGTAAAAAAATATATATATGTACATGGAAACAAAACAGAGGATCTTTGACTATGCACAACACTGAACCTTTCTGATCTAATATCCAGAGCTTCTAGAATACTAAACAATGGCGCACAAATGCTGGGTTTTGTTCGTGTGTCCAGGTTCATTTTTCATTTATTTTAATTTGATTCTAGCATCAGGACTGATACCATGGACAACCAACGTGTATTTTTTTTGTGATACACATAAATTTAAGAAATAACACAGAATCCTTGAACAGGTGAGAGCCAATCAAATGTTACTAATGTCCGTGGGACGATGAATTGAAGAAAGGATTTATGCTCGAACTGATGTTGTATAAAATACCTGTGTTCGCAGTGGTTGTTTCTGGAATCAAGGCAGAGCTGATGTTGTGAACAACGGCGGAGAAGAATGCTGTTGTCGTTGGGGCTAGAGTTGTAGAGTTGATGGGGAGCAGGGTGGACGCAAAGGTGAGGACTGCTGGGACAGTCATGTTGGTAAAAGTGGTGCTAAGTTGGGTGGTCGTAAGCAGGCTCACAGGTGTGGCGAAGGAAACAGTTATCTTGCTGCAACCGTTGGAGGGTAGAGGGGGTCCTATAAGAGAGTCTAGTAGATATGCCACCAGTGAACCAGTTGTCAGACCCATATTATACGAGAGGGTCATTATATTTCCTGAAAGCCAAATTAACCTCTATATGAATACACAAAACTTGTTAGAGGCATTGAGTGAACATTTTATAGAAACACCGACATTTTGGGAGATGTATTTTTACTTAGCACATTAAAATTAATATCAATATATTTAAAAAAATATTGTAACCACTTTAAATTGATAATAACAACATGAATTTAAACAAAACTAAATATTTTCATTAAATTGATTTCTAAGTTAATTAAATGCCATTAACGGTCAATTTTCTTGATTTAATTGCTAACTATATCCAAACCATACATATTTTTATTTTATGAATAGCAAATGTCGCCTGAAATTACATAAAAAACGTACCAGCTGCACTATAATTATTTCCCTCTTAATATTATAATAAAGAAACTTATTTTTCTCATCCAAAGACCATTTGTAAGTAAAAGATCAGTTTGAATTGTTTTCTAAAGTGGATTATTGTGACCAAAGGTTTGAATGTAAGTTAATTTGTTACCATTAGGAAAAGATATATATATATATATATATATATATATATATACACATATATATTTACAGACATTTTAAACCAAAATCCAGCTTTTTATTTTTTTAACAAAAACCAATAATTTTATATAGGTCTCACAAATCAGGGTCCTTAGATATTTAATAATAAAATAAAAATATAGCAGTAAGTATTAGAATACATATTTATTTGTTTGTATTAAATCATGTCATAGTTTATTAAGAAAAACAAATATAAGCACTAAGGAGTATTGTGCATTTTAAAAATCCATTTAAAATTTTATTGAACTAGTTCTTGGACTAAAAACGGTTATATACAAATAGTTGGCAAGTGGGAAGATTTAAATAGTGGGTTTTATTAATTATCATGTGTATATCTTTCTGTGTTATGGAAAATAGTATGTTGCATTTGAGTAATTTAGAGTTTAATATGAATGAGTGTGATTCAAGGCACCAATTATAAAACCAATAATTTAAAACTACTTTGTAACTTCTAGGGTGGGTGAAATATACCTTTTCAATTTCAAACAAACTAGAATCAAATTTACAAAATATTCTCGACTTTCAAAAATGTTTTGTTAGTTGTTTTATGCTCAAAAAAATATTAAATTTTAGTTGTTTATATAACTTTATGCAATGAAATTATTTGAAAAATGTTTTATTTCACAATTTTTTGTAATAATTAGTTTTATTAGGATAAACAGGTTGTTAACACTACTTAGAAATTCAATTTTGTAAGATTTTTTTCCATATGAATATAATTTATTACTGTACACAACAGCTTAGAATGGCAATAATTAGTGACCATTATTGTTGAAGCCAGATTTTTTTTTAAGCAAAGTAAAAGCTGATATTTGTTTTTAAGACACGTTTAAGTTTTTAAGCTTTGCACACTCCTACTAACTCAATTTTACACAAATACTCTAATTAGAGAACTTCAGCAAATTTTCCCAGATAGAAGTTTAACTCCTCAAACTGGCCAATACACCATTTGTTTTATGTACAGTCTTTTAATGATTTAATTTATGGAGTGTTGAATAGTATAAAACAAATTGTATTCCAGAAATAAAAAATGTGAAACACATTTCAGAACAGGAAAAAATAAATGTATAATGATAATCTTTGATATGCATGGGGATTTATTTTTAAGATGTTGGTTTAGTTGTGATATCTGTTGTATTTATTATTTATCCATTAGTGGTTAATTAAAAGGTCACAATCTTCTAGTTCTACAGAATAAGAAAGCTCACACTTTGGATCTAGTTCTGTAAGTTCACTTTCACTATCTTCCTACATAGATCATCACTGCCCTTCCAATTCCATCTACATCCAAAACTAACATCGTGTTCTCCTGTTCACCGCCTTCCTGCTTCCTACACTTTAATATCTTACAACAATACCTTTTAAAATAAGAAAATACACACAATGGTTGATTTTCACGCACATACTTTACAGCTGTAGCAATTATTATCATAATTTAGTTCTTTTCCAACAACATTAATACATTATCCTATTGTTTTGTGAAAGAGACTATTAAAGTTTAAGTGAGTTTTATTTGCGTAATATTTATTACAACTTCCTACCTGTTTTTAAATGTATTTAAAAATATTTGATCAATTTAGTGAATTTTGATGCACATTTTAATTTCTGTTTTTTGAACTAACATTTTTTATCTTGATAAATTTTGTAGTTTCTGTTTCAAAGCTGAGAAAAAAAAAACCTGTCAAATACTATTTAAAAATAATGTTTGAGTATTGTTTGTTATACCAGTGAGCTCTCTGTGTTCCTCCGGGACCCTACTGGGGGCCAGAATCATGGGGACACTTCCCACAAGCCCATTGGTGACCCCCAGCAGCAGAGAGAATAGCATCGGATATCCCTCTCGAGGGATGAGGGGGTGTCCACGGGGGGTGGCACACAGCAACAGAAGGGGGATGAGTAGTGTTCGCATCCAAGCAAATACAATCAGCTGGGTGCGTGACCAGTCGTATGGCACCGACGCTAGAATCTGATACAACATGTGCCCACTAAAAGCAGGTGTCTTTGAGTCATTGTGGCCATTTTTTTCTCACTGAAATACTTCGACACAAGGAATTTTAATCATCTAATGCAATGTTTACCAAAATGTGGTACTTATGCGTAAGCTAAAGAGTATGTGGAGGGTTTCAGGAGATGTGCAGATGTATAGTATGGGAAGCACTGAAGAAAAAAGAAGTGAGGGGTGAGAGGGGAAGGAGTGTAAGGAATATTTACAGGGGAGTGGCGCAGGAATGTTTTTATTTAGAGGGGTATAAATAATAATTTGATTTTATAGGCGATAACATTTTTGAGATTAAAAAAAAACACAGGAAAATGTAATACAACTGTCCCTCGCACTGAGTGAGTGATTTTGTAAATGAATGTAATTTTTATTCATTTATCTAACTAGTACAATACTATGGGTAGCCAACACCTAATGTCAATCTTCAATCCCCTGAAAATTGTAAACAAAATAGCTGATGTAGCTGGTATCACACACTACCAGAGTTTTTAAAATCTTTTGAGTGTGTGCTCCAAGCACATTTTATTTTTACTATGTTAACTTTGTATCTTGCTTTAACAAGATCTTTAAATTATCTAAATGTTTTACTATATTATTTTTTGGGGGCAGAAGAGGGAGGTAAAAATTATGCTTTTTACTCCATTCTATTGGGGTAAAAGTTACCCCCGTACCTCCCCGTTCCTGCGCCACTGGTACAGATGGAGTGTGATCTGTGTGAAAGTAGCAATGGAGAGGACAAAGTGGTTTGAGTTAATAAATGGCATGAAGCAAGGAAGTGAGCTCTAATCACTAATGTTATTGTAGTGATGGACAATATAACGAAAGAAGTGATAGAAAGACTTGGGGAGGGGAGTATGAAACTAATGATGTTTGTGAATGACCTGATGGTATGAGCCAGTGAAGAGAAAGAAGTTCAGGAGCAGTCGGATGCATGGGATGAAGTGGTGGTGCGGTATGGAACTAGGCTTAGTGTAAGGAAGTGATATGGTATTTACAATATGGAAGAGAGATAGGTGTACAACTAATGTGACACTAGGAGGGGAGCAGTTGAAAATAGTGGAAATTTTTAAATACCTGAGGAGTGTGATAGAGGAAAGTGGAAGAAACGGAAGAGAAATCGGTGAAACAGGGAGGCAAGCAGAATCTTTTTTTCAAAAGTGTGAGAAGTTTAATTTGTGGCAGGCATGTGGCGAGGAAGTGTAAAAGATTGAGCTACAGGACATACTGTACTAAGTACCAATAATGACATTGGAAGTGGAAACGTGGTTAATGAAGGAACAGGATGGAAACAGAATTCAAGCTTGTAAAATAAAATTTCTGAAAAGTACTATAGGAGTGACAAGAATAGATACGATGTTAAATGAGAGACTGAAAGATAGCTAGGAAGTAACCAATGGAGGAGGAGGGGAAGACCCCTAAGGAACAGGTGACTAAAGGTAATGCAGAGGAATAGGAAGACGAGAGGACTGGGGCATGGTGGAGGAGGGGAGGTTATGGAGAGAAAGGAACGTTGGAGAGGTCATGTTCCAAACATAACCGGCCAGTGGCTGGAAAATGTTCATGATGATGATGATGATGATGATGATGATGATGATGATCTTAAAAGATAAAATTAGATTTGATAAAGAGAATCTAAGTAGAACATACATGTTTTTTTAAAAGTCCAAATATTGTCACTAACAAGAAAAAAAATCAAAGCAATTGCTAAGTCTGTTGTTTGTGCTGCAAAACAATAAAGTGTTTCCAAGGCTAGGCACTCATTGCTTAAGAAGTTCAAAAGGCTTTGAACAAACTTTGTGGATACCTACAAAGGACAAAGTGCGGCACCAAACTTCATTATGATTCATAGTAGGGTGAAATATTTGTCCACAAAGAGATAGAAAAAGTATACATTAATTTGAAATTATGTATTTTTGGGCTCAGGAATCAATTGTATCTTTTTAAATATAAATTAACACAGATATGGTTTTCGATATAAAGATTTTCGCATTGTAAATGGTTTTTGAAGACTGA
The DNA here is from genome assembly GCA_901482245.1 of Timema douglasi. Classification (NCBI taxonomy): domain Eukaryota; kingdom Metazoa; phylum Arthropoda; class Insecta; order Phasmatodea; family Timematidae; genus Timema; species Timema douglasi. Next base: position 87,893 of record CABEEJ010000899.1, on the reverse strand, counting down.
AAATTGAGGAACACTACGTTACAAAAGTTAAGTGATTTATTCAATGTGGAAATTAAAAAATAAAGTTTATTACTTAGTCTCTTTCTCTTGGAGAGTATTGCACTATGGGATAATTTTTTATTTTTTTTTGGAGAAGGGTATGGGACCTATTTTAGTAAAATAAAACAGTTGAGGGTATGTCAATAAATATTCAAAAGTGATATAAGCAGCTTAAAGTAAATTAAAAATTGTTTCAAGAGTATTTTAAGAATCTCACCTTCCCCACCAAATCTGCAGCATTGAACACAGCCATGAGAATAACGGGCATCCAGTTGCCAAACTTGCAGCTGACTATTTCAGACTCTATGCCCGGATACAGGCACAGAGTGACGAAGTAGGCGAGGCCGATAGACAACATGTATGGCCAAATTAACTTTGCTACTTCCCATCGAGCCACTAAGCCTCCTGAAACAATTGTTCATTGTTTTTTTCTTACCACAGGTTAAGAGGAAAGAATAAAACTAGTGTTGGCAGTATTTTTGCAGTTTCTTTAGCAAAAAAAAAAAGTTTTTAATCTAGCTCAGTGTGGTCCTACTGGTGGCCTGCTCTCTGAAAATGTGGCCCTCACAGTATTTTGGAGGGAAATTAAAGGTAAACCCTCGGTGGCAGATGTGAAATATATAATGATTCAAATAAAAATATTTATTTAAAAAAGTCATGATTGCATTTTACTATGCATTTATTTGACTAATAATATGTGTATAAATTTATACTTATAAAACTAATCTGTTTTGTGAAAGTGTATATGTGTGTGCATAATTCATAATACATTTTTGGGAGATAAATAAACTTTTTTTGGCATTAAAATTAGAAAGATTCTACCAACCAAAAATACAATATATTATAAGTATTGAGAATAATTGTTTATTAAGTGTTGTTTGTAAGATCTAAATATTAACTTGATGAGATTACTAAATAATTTCTCGAACCCTCGGGGAATATGTCAAGGAAATTCATCCATTCCCGAGGCAAGGGTTTGGGCGGGAAATAAATCTCGCTTATTGTTAAAGCAGATACCACTGGCTCAATCTCTATTGGAGACAGTCATCTTCTTTGTTCTGTAGCAAACTTGAAATGGAGAGGTGGGTGTATTTCACTGCCTGTGATGATACATACACGTTAGGAAGCTTGTGAGTCAATGTGCTCTGTCCATCAACAGTTATTTGTTAGGTTCAGCGAGAGAGATTGTAAGATTTAGAGAAAGACAGAGATATATTATACTCTACCATCTTTTGAGACATAGAAATAGGGGGAAGGAAGTAGCTTACCAAGGTCAATGTTTATGAGCATCAGCCCGTTTGCTGCCCATAATGAATATTTAAGAACTGTTGAGATCACCATTTGCAAAAAATTAGACTACTGGAGCAATAGGTACATTATTTATTTTGAGCAAAAAAAATAATTGTTTTGCTATAAAAACTGTAAAAATAAGGACCTAAACTTGCGTTCCTGTCCACCCACTAAGTTACATAAGTAGTTATTTTTAACATTAACCAGTGTTTTCCCCAGGGCCTTTTGAACAGGCTAATTTTACTTAATGCCCGGCTAAAACCAACATTAATTGTACAAATAATCAAATATTGCAAAGTATTACACTTCCCCCACCAGGTTACTTAAGTTTTTTTATATAAATTGTTTACTGACAAAAATGAGGTACTATAATTTAAAAAAGAGCTAGTAGTTTATTAGATTTTAGTCATATTTATGAAAAAAGAAATTTAGAGAATATAATTAACTCAACTAATATAATTGTAAAAATAAATAGTGTGCAATAATCCATATAATAAATACAGGGTCAGATTTCCCAGATTTCCCAGATTTCTAGTAAGAAATAATTACATTCCTAATGCTACCAGTCTTGCTCAAGTCTTGCATGGTCAAGAGCACTACGTTTAAGGTGCTGATAATCCACATCTAAGTGATTAGTTTGAATCCTAGAAAGGTCATATTTTAGTCTACTTAGTATAAAAGAAGACAGTATAATAGTTCACTGTAAGAGAGGTAGTAGAGCCATTTGTCTTAAAGTAATGGTAAAAAACAATATATTAAGATAAATTAATTGTTTCTCTTTACAATTAGATGTGAATTATAAATAGCAAAACGCTGCACTAATTTTTTCTTACTTCTCATTCCTCCCCAAGCCTTCCCTTGACTACGCCCGTAGCTACTCCTCATGCGGATGACCACATCCTCTACTTTGTAGGTGGGCCCCACGGTGGGCACACTGGTCGCAGTCGGCTCGTACACTGGGTTGGAGAAGCTGAATGCTGAGTACTGGCCTGCAACGTTGTTGTCAGAACTGCTGGTGCCAGAATCGGTCGCTAGAGGACTCTGCTGTAATTTTAACACTCCGTACTGGTTCTTGGGTCCTCCCTCCGCTTGCTCCAAAGGGTCCATCTGGAAATTAAAATTTTGGTTAATTAATGCTGACAAAACTTTCAAAAACTATTTACTTTCATATTCAACCAGTGATTGTCAAGTTTTCTGAAACTATAGATAGATAATTCATCTTTCGTGTTAGGGGCTGTTCACAAACCATGTATATTGAGATGGGGGAAGGAGTAGTGCTCGGCATGACCAGGCGTGACAAGAAGGGGAGGAGGGGGAGTCAGATAATGTACGACATTAAAATACAATCGACTATATTGGGTAGCATTCTGTTTTAATAAACTTGACTCCACGCACATATTAACGAACAATTGACTCATCGACTTTGATTGTTAAGCTTGATGAACACATAAAAACACGTTTCAATAAAAGGGTTATATAGGTTCTACACTTAAAAATACTATTTAAATATTGGGGAGGTGGGGGTATTTGATAGTGTGAAATAATATTAAAAGGGTGGTTCACAAAATTGTGATAAGGGGGTGAGGAGGGGGTAGAAAAAAAATAACATGACGTAGTTAATAGAAAGACTCTTAGGACCAGTTTCATAATCACTTAAAATGCCTTAAGTGCGGCACTATATTAAATACAAGACTACACCTACCTAAACTCTAATGGAATGAGCCAGTTCCATATTCATAGTTCCATTCCGGTATAGGTAGGTGTCGTCCTGTATTTAGTATAGTGCCGCCCTTGAGGCATTTTAAGTCTGACTATGAATTCGACCCTTCAACTGTTTTGCTGGTGCTGGAAAGTTTAGGGTTTGAATCCTGGTCAGGTGTACTGAGGTTTATTGCCATAAATGGTTTCCCATTCCCACACATTCTCTAAAATCTCACCTTCCTCAACCCTTGGCTCAAAAATGTATCCTGAATCAGTATTAAGATACAGTGTGGAAAAAAGGTTAACGCATTATCTAAATGTTAAAATAAATCTATAACGTTGGAAGGTTATGTTTTTCCACTCACCAAGCCAACATCTTCAGTCGGCTCCAAGATGATCTTACGAGACTCTCGACATAGTGTGATGTAAAACTGCACAAAATCAGTTCTCCTAACCACTTGATGTAAGCAGAAACACATTGCTACTATGGCAATAGACATCACGAAAAATATAATAGTGTTAACTCTCTGGTCATCAAGTAGTAATTTGGTTATAATGCGGTTACCAGATACCAAAAAACCAGCAGCACCTGTAAAGCAAAATAATTATCTTTGAAAATAGCTTTAATAGTGAGAAACAAAATATTTAATCACACATATATTTTGGAAAAGGTTTTTAGTCACAGTATTAAAATTAATACTAGTACTGATCTTAAAACATTGACATAAAAAGTGCAGTTAGCTTTCTAAACTTAAAATAAACTACTGGTTTAATATACATTTATTTTTTGACTTAATTTAATGGAAGTGCAAGAGCAGTTAAGACAATGTAGCTTAGTAAATGATCGATGCATTATTTAAAATAGGTTATATATTTGAATTAATATGTTTGCTTGTTTTAACATTAGATCTATTGTAACTATGTATGTGCCTGCCACCAACTGGCATACTATTATTTTTCGAAGCATTTAACTCCAAGGAATAAACTCAGTTTTGTGTTATTTGACAATAACCAATTAGTAAACTTTCCCAAACCAAAATCTTATTGAAACATAAATAGGCTACATTAATTAATAATGTTGTCCCACTTCACACTATTAACACTGTAAAATACTAAAGATGTGCTGAACACATTGTTATACTGACATTCCAATTCTTGCCTTGAACCAATTTGACCTTGTTTTTACCCAGGTGTTTTTTTAAATATCTACAACTTTTGAAATTTCTTAGAAACAGATTTTATTAATATAACAATAAAAAAGCTTTTCAAATACCAAAAAACACAATAGTAAATAAATTATTAAAAATTGAATTTGCTAGTTTTTTTTAGTTACCATCACAGTTTTAAGGGAATCACAATTTAATTAAGACATCATCTTTTTGTGTTAAATTATAATGAAACAAACATGAAATACTTACTTTCTCCTGCCATGACGGCTTGCGTGTATCGGCTTGGTAACATACTGGTGTACCCATAAAAGCTGGATTGTTGAACTGTAGCAAACACAAAACTGGAGATAAGACACCAAATATTCAACATTTGTAAGAGTTTTCTAGATTTAATTTTTATCATCGCATCTCACTACTTGTTCAGGTTTTACACTCATTTACTAAGTAACATTAAATGTTAGGGATGAAAAAGTTTGAATTTAGAGGAAATGTACACACGGTTATGTGGGAGGAGAATGGAGAACCATTTTGAAAATAACCCCCTTACACACCCAATCAGGATTTGAACCCTGATCTCCCTGTCATTGGCAGTCTAGTCTATTGTGGGAGTGATGACTTAGACCATCAGGTCACTGAAGCAGATATTTTCTAGATCTATTTCCATATATCATTTCACTGGATCAGCAGTCTGCAAACCTATGTGAACCAAATTAAAAGGGTGTGGAATTAGATAAAGATCAAGAGTTAAAAAAAAAAAATGGAGGTGCTAAGCCACCAAAATGAATCGGCCATTCGTTTAAAAAGGTTATTTGATTTTAAAAGTGTTATTTTAAGGAATTCTAGTGACATAGAATCAACATTATTTTTAGTAATAATAATTATATATATATATACATATACACTTACTAAAAATAATGTTGATTCTATGTCACTAATATATATATATATATATAAATTTATATATATCTATACATATACACTTACTAAAAATAATGTTGATTCTATGTCACTATGGCAATAGATCTTAAATATATATATATATATTTAAGTTACAATATAGACAGTCATGTAGAAAAGTCTCTCTTGGGGAGGTGGGGGGGGGGGGTAATACATATTTATGGCACACATTAAAATGATGGGTATCAATAGAGCGAGAAGAAAATTACATTAGTAAAGAGAAATAATATGCCTTTCAGCCCTAATATTTTTCCACTTTCAAAATAGTTCTTATAAATGGGCCAACCCATTATAATGAAAAGGACTATGGGACATTCACATGTTTGTGAATTTAAAATACACATGATGGTTGCGGTAATTGTCCGGCCATATAAAATATTGGTTGGTAGTGGGAGAAAACCTGTCAAATAATTACTCTCCAGTGTGCCCCATACCAGTGCATCCAAGAGCGACCACTGCGACTGCTATAAGGTTGATTGTGTACGATGTAGACGGACCAAACACCTCAAACCAAATTTCACATGTAGCAACAAAGAACAGTGTCACAAATGACACCAAATAGCCTGAAAAATAAAACAATTCTAAATATTAAAACTACAACATTTTAAACATCCACACTTCCTATGAATTTTAAAATTAAACAGAACATCACATTTTTGTTGGTTTGGTTAGTAGAGAGATCTTTCACTCCAAGCTAATAGAAAATAACCTCCCCCACTCCAGATAATCTAGATTAATCATAATTTTAGTGAAATGGTTGGATTTTTTTTTTAAATTCAGAGCAAGTTTAGTTCCTACACCACTTTACAAATAAAACAAAATCGATACACTAGAAGGAGAATGTTGATCAAATTTTAGGTGAGAATCTCAAATAAAATGCACTATATTTTTTGGTGAGTTATAGATGATAAATTAGGTTCAATGACATAAAAAGAAATCTTATGTAGTATTGTAAGAAGCAATGGTGAACATTTTTATGCAAATTCATTATTCTGCAGGTAAGTTCGCATATTTAATGAGTAGAAAAATAAAAATTTTGTTCAAAAAATGTTTTGTGAATATCGTATCTTTTTGTGTTTTTTTTATAACAATAATGATACTAATAGATGTATTTGATAAATTTAAATAAAGAGCATTAAGTGTCTCAGGACACGTTATCTCAATGATTTTAAACAGTAATTCTACTCTTCAAGAGGCAAACAGGCCACATTCTGAAGGAGTGAATCATTACTTGCCACCTAGAAAACAGTTGCTAATCCACATTAGCGCTATCTGACCACCTCACACATATATCCTATCTTCGGGAGGAAAGGTGGTGACAGTGAGCACAAGGTTCTTTATTGAAAACATTGGTTGAAAATAACAAATGTCAGCATAATCAGAAATAACTATTTTTCGCTTAGTAATACTATATTATCAATAAAAAGTGTTATCAAACGATTATAATAAAACTTCCTTAAGTTGCGGCTAAAGGGAGAGGAAGTATTTTTACATTTTTTATAGAATTGAAATTTTTTGGCCAAAATAAATTAAATATTTCACCAGTAGTAAGTAACATAGAGTTTAGTTTTCTGCATATGCTAATATTGACAGATCTAGAATATCTGTCAAGGGTGTCCTGAAATTTTGTCAAAACATTTTCTCTTAATTTAAAATGTTTTGACAAAATTCCAGGACACCCTTGACAGATATTCAAGATCTGTTGATATTAGCATGTGCAGAAAACTTAACGCTATGTTGTAATGGAGAAATATTTGATTTATTTTGGCTAAAAAGATGTAATGCTATAAAAATAAAATTACTCGCGCTCCCTTCTGCCGCACCGCACCTTAAGGGTTGTTGTATAATTGGTGTTTTAGTAACTAATTGAAAGAACAAAACAGGTATATTAATAAAACTATGTATAATATTTTTTGTTTTGCAGTTGTTGCAACAAGAGATATTATAGTACATGAAATAATAAATTAAAAAATATTATAGTCACACTTCTATCTTGTATTTTGCCACCAAAAATGAGAAAGGGCATAAACATGAACACAATCAAAGATGATTTGTATAATGTAAGCAACCACCCTTGTTTCTGATGCTTCACCATCTTAATTTTTGAAATATAAATAGAACACAACCTTTTAGAAGCTCTTGTTTGAAAAGCAAAAATATCCAAACGGCTATTTTCATAATTTTGTGTTTCAAAAGTGTTAAAATGTTTATAAAGAAGAAAAAAAAAAACAGTATTGGTCATCATTCACTTAGTATATCTCCAAACATTTAAAATGATACTTAGTGAGTTTTACCTCTTATAGATACTATGATTTGGCGAATAGAAACATGGAAACTTTTCCTAGCTGTCACCACCTCTCCTAAAATAGATAGGGTACAATTGAGTCATTCAGCAAGCATGACTACAAGAAGATAGTAAAAACAAATTCTTATTGAAATTACAGACAATGATCACCCCTAAGGAAATCAGTAAAAATAACAATATAAATTGAAAAAGTTTAACTAAATGATACTACTATATATATTTAGAATCAAAAGTTCCAAATTGTTGATTTAAACCTACCAAAAGTAATCCTTGTGTTGAGTGATAGTGTCTCAACCAGTACATTATTGGCCAACACTGCAAAGAAAGCCATCACTATGTACACCAGTGACATATCAAACACGATGGTTGTACCAGGATAACGAGCTTGAAAATAATCCACTGCAATGATGAAACTAGAAAACAGTGGGGCAAAAAAATAAAGAAAATTATAACAAATAACATTAGTTTAGGTAATATATTGACAAATCTTACATCAAAACCCTAAGGTAAAACAAAATAAATGTTAACAAAAATGACTTTTTTTAATAATCAGAATAAAATAAGCATAATTATTTTATGGTAGTGTCAATTTGCCATAGGAGTGGTGGTAACCAACAGTTAGCAGAAGATGTAAAAATGCTTAAAAGTAGGTATAGGCATTCAAATTCTTAAGGATATTTGAGATTCGAAGATTCGAGATTCAAATTTATTTATTTTCAAGTGAAATTTGTTTTAGAGCCTTAATTCTGCTTGTTAGGTGTTCAGAACCAATTATAACTTAGCAACCAGGCCCCAGACCAGTAATTTAAGACTTAACTGAATGTGTGAATTTTTTAATGAATGAATGAATGAAAGAATGTTAAAATTTAGTTGTTTAGTAGTTGCTGGAAATGAAATGCCAAGATGGAAAATTGACAAAATTAAGTTTTAATAAAAAGGTTATTTATTAATGGATTAATTTAAGGACTCGAGATGGGATCGATAGGTCTACTATCAAGGATGTGCACCCACATAAGCGTGGAGGTCTGGGAAAGTCAAAGTGATAAATCACATGTCGAAAACCATTCCCAGTACACCGGATCGAGATTAACATTTAAACCTATTCATCATGAGGAATTCAGTTTATTGCAAGACTGGGCTGTATCCGAATAGTCTACTTATGCAGCGTCGTCACGGCTCGTGGCGTTGATAGCTGCATTGGCAATCACGTGACCAAGTGTAGATCTGTCCGAATAGTCGCGGACTAGACCGATGCAGTTTTCTCGAGGTCTTGGTAACCATGGATACGAAGGCTACAAGCCATGCGGCGTTGGTGCGGTGTTTGACTGGCAATTGTTTTAGTATTATCGTTGTCTGTTGAGCATCGACTTACACAAATCATTTGGTAGGAAGCAGCACTGTGGGCCCAAGTGTGTTGCCGTTTGAATAGTTTGATGCATTCTTCACTATGAAAACTGCGAGAAGTGTAAAATAATCAAGATTGCATCAAGTCTGCATCAAGTCAAGTGTACTTGACTATTCGGATACAGCCCTGGTGATTTAGACCGTGTGACCACTGAAAGGGGTGGCAATACATAGCCAGAGCTATATGTTATCACCCAAGATTTGATGTAGTGATACACACTATTTGTTTAAAAATTTATTTAGGAAGGTCCAAATTCAACAATAAGACAGCCAGTGCTGAATTTAAGCGGGGGGAGGTGTGGGAGGGGGCCTTGAGGGCCCCCACAAACCCCAACAAGAAAGAAAACATCTAACTCAACTTTTCTATTGTAGATGCCTTCTTGTTTTGTACCTACAATAATGTTCTTCCTGCTTGAAATAAGTAGATAAAAATGAATTGATGGGTGTGAACCTTATATTAAAACTAAAAATCCTTAAAATATTTGCCAGTAAAGTCCCTGATGATCCTTTTACAAGTTCTCACATTAGCTTTGAAGCCTCCTTCCTGCTTTATTTTATTTTGTTACCATTACATTTGTGAAAAATCAAACAGTTGCTTGATTTTTTTCCCCTTTCTTTAGACATGATAATATGATATACTTTACATGGGTTTATGAGGGCTCTGGTTATGTAAATCCGACAATGAAGACAATATTGTGTATATTTTAGTAAAGCAGACAGTTTACCTGTTGTAAGGAAGGAGGAAACCAACTCCAGCCAGTACTAATGCAAAGTAAATACAATTGCATTTATCGACAGGTGGCGAGAGATGGCTAAAGCCATTGGTAAATCTAAAATCATTTCCAGCCCTAGCCTTCCCAAGCTGGATGTATCCACGACTTAAATTTTCATCCATAATTTTAAAAGCGAATAATGTGCGTGGTATTTTTATGGTATTAAAGAGAATTGTGAGATATGAATGACTAAAACTATATATTTCATCTCGTAATTTAATTTTAAATCATAATACACAAGCACAAGTAGTAAGCCACTGAGAGATCAATAGTTTTGCTATTTTAAAAATAGAATTTAATCACTCTTGTGATTGTTCACTCGATGGTCTACTGTTATAGTTGAAATAATCAACTAATTACTTTGAAGAGACATTTTAGACTTTCTAAATTACCACAGAATCAAAATTACATCTTCTCTACGCATGTCTACGAAATTTAACGCATTGATTTCTGCGCCAAAAATCGCAGGCGCAGATAGACACGACTTTTGATTGCGTCATTGTATGTCACGTGAGCAACAGATGACTGCTGGAAGGCAAGAAGAGGTTGATTAAAATTTTATCGTTATAAGTTTTGTTATTTGAGTGTTTTAAGTCTACTTATTTCAACGAAAAATTTACAAAAATGAGCTTGAATACGGCTCATGCAAATGGTGGCGTGTTAATTCATGCTGGGGAATGGTGAGTTTCTCGAAATATACACTAAAACATTAATTAATTTAGGAAACGTGGAATTTTTTGGGTGGGAACTTTCTAGACGTCTTGTCACTTGGGACTTGTCTTTAATTTTTTTTGGTAATAAATGTGATGTTTTATATTTTTAACCCTCTTTTTAAAAATAGCTTTTTCATATAGTAATATTAATCAATAATAAAATCTATCAAGGCTTTTTTTTCTAATTTACTAATTTTAATGTATTTTTTAGGCTAGGGTTTAGGTTAAGTTGGTCTTGCCTAGCAGATTTGAAGCTTTTCTTGGTGAAAAAAAGTGTTTAGCAGCGAATAATAAAAGTTAGGTTAATACATTATCATACTTAGGCGTCTTGTAAATGTTAAAGCTAGATTTATGATGTACTAAAAATGAAGTTGTCGATTGATTACACCATAATCACCGAGTCATTTAGTTAAATTTATAATGTAAGATAGCCTATTATAATTTCCGCTGAATAGACCTTCAAATAGTCTTGCTTGTGATAATCAGTAGGCACATGGATTATGTCAGGCTCATCTAGTCTGGTTTGCTGGTGATGAGTTTGAAGTTTGGATCCCGGCGAGGTGTACAGAGGTTTGTGTAAACTAAACTGTTTCCCACACATTCCTACAAATGTGGGTAAATTTACTAAAAAATTCCTTGTCTTATCATCTCTAGTACCTCATTGGCATGCTTCAAATTTGTAAATTATCACCCAAAACACCATTTGGGAAATAAAAAAAATACTTTTTTTAAAAGCTATACTAGCCAGGATTTTTTTGAATTATGCAAATGTTTATTCTCTGCACTAGCCTAACTTATATTTATGAAGGCCTACTAGGATACAAGGTCAGTTAATTTCTTGTATTTGTTTTTCTATTTTGTAGCATTCTGCTATACTCTGACAATGTGTCGATGGAATTTCACGGACAAGACAGCCCCGAGTTTAAGGGTTCCAAGACTGGTCGTCTCTATCTCACCACCCATCGTATGATCTTCAATGCCAAGGACTCTCGGGAGAAGATGCAGTCTTTTAGTTTTCCTTTCATTACACTCAAAGATGTACGATCTATTTCCTAGTAGTAGTTAGTAGTCTTAATATGTTTTATTCAGAGAGTTAAACACTCTACATTTAAAAACTATGAAGAGAGACAGATTCGAACCTTGAAAATTTGGCTCGAGGCCTCACTCCTCACCAACTTAGGTATCTGAGGATTTTGCCAAATTTGAGATACATTTCTCATTATATATATTTCCCAAGGCCATGTGTACAAACCACGAGAGCACATTGATGAAATCTCCAATAGCGGCGAGGATGATGAATTTAGGTTGCTAAAAATAATGTATTGTTAACTTATACTTTCTGACACATTAAATGCGAATTTTCTTGGGCAGCAGCCCTCGAATCCTTAAGGATAAGAATTTGAAATTTAAACCTTAAATTTTAAATTGGCATTTGTTTTAAAGCTCTAATGCCGCCTATTGGTTCAGAACCAACATAAGCCTAATTATAGAACACACTCAACAACCAGGAACCAGACCGATAATTTAACACTTAACTAAATAAATGAATGGATATTAGAGATTCTTTTTTATTTTAACATTTATCCACTATTTATATTTCCACTGAGGTTCATAATTGTTTTCAAAATTTGAATTTGATATAAAGTATTTGAAAGTTATATGAAGATTCAAATTCAAAATCAAGGTTTGTAAAATAGTTTATTCAACCCAACTATAATTTTATTTGCTCTATTTTAAAATTCATTGGTCAACTTTAATAGTAATAACTTTACAGACCAGGTTTATTTTAATTAATTCTCATCGATTTATTTTAGGTTGAATTGGAGCAACCAGTGTTTGGTGCAAATTACATCAAAGGTAAAGTACGAGCTCAACCAAATGGCAATTGGGTCGGTGAAGCCAAGTTTAAACTAATGTTCAAGTCGGGAGGCGCTATTGAGTTTGGTCAAGCGATGCTGAAGGCAGCACAGATGGGTGAGTGTATATTGGGATGGATATGTTTTGTTGTCCAAGGTGTCCAGTGACCTGGGAAATGAGGAAAAGTCGGGGAATTTGATCAAATTTCTAGAATTTTCACAAATTCACTTAAAAAAACTTCTACTTTTATTTACAATAGTAAAAATAAAAATTTTCTTTCTGTTAATTCTCACCACAAATCTCTTTTAACACAGGTGAGAATTATATTGATCTTAATTCTCAAAGTAAACATGTGGTTTTTGTCTTTCCACCCTTCTATTGCACATCTTAGCCAAAGTTGAAGCATTAAATGCACAATAATTTAACTATGTTATAGGGTGACCTGGCGGTCTAAGGGTAAGGTGTCAGACTTCTGTGCTGATGGCTGGGGTTCAATCCTTGGTCGCGGCACAGATTTATCTGATTACCAAACCCTTCATTCACCTCTGACAAGACATCTTGTGAATGTGGAGAAGCCAGGCCTCCACCGTGGTTCGGATCCCACGTTAAACTGTAGGTCCTCAATTTCATCTCACAATCACCTTACCATTACACATTAGCGTAAGTGCGTATAACCCGAACGGGTATTAAGACGCGGTGCTAATAATAATAATTATGATGTTATAGTAAGAAGAAATTTTTTTAAATATTGAGATGTCTTGCAACAATTCTAAACTGTATGCCTATTTATTTAAGGCACTCTTAATATTCCTCAATATGATCACACTGTAATCTAACTTGGATCTTACTACCAAACAAAATATTGCATTAGGTTGATACCCTTTACCCCTGAATAGGGAGACAGAATTTCAGAAAGTGTAGGTCCTATTTGTCTAAAAATACTATCACATCAAGTTGTGATCTTGATAAAGTAATGTTTGTAATATAAAGTGACTGGAAAAGTTAAAGAATTTTAAAATATAGTTTGGCTGGAAACCCTGCGATAATAGAGGACTTGAATTTTATAAAGTATATTTAGAGCAAGTCATTTGATACAACGCAGTTAAATGTATGGTTTTTTAAAAATTAATTTTGGTAACTAACAAGATTTTTGTTGTGTTTTTTAAGTTAGCATTTGTGTAGGCCTCAATAATAATAATTAATACTCATTCTGGTTTATTAATTTTGTTCAATGCCATAGTGAAAATTGGTTTTCAGTATGTATGAGCTGGTTTTGTACTTACCATTTTATTCCACTCAATTGTATATTATGTCTATATACACTGAGATGTGGTAAATAAAACGATTGGATTTTGTTAGGTAAAAGGTTGTATTTCGGTACTAAAAGTTGATATAAAAGACATTTTATAGCTTAAAAATATCTCATACTCAACATATATAGATAGAAAAATTATGGATACATTTCAAATTTTTGAACTATTAATACTTGCCTTTGGCCACACTATGACAGTCAAAATATTCTATTCAGATCAAACCCCAATTTGAGTTAATTTTTCACCGACGTTCTTTGGTGAATGGAAATACCTAAATTCTGGGCAGGAAACTTTGCTATAGGAATATTAGAAATACCTAAAATAGGGATGTGCAATACTCGAAAATTTGAGGGGGGGAAAAAATCTCGATCTCGTCTTGAAAGTTAAAAATGAATCTTGAAAATTCAAGAAATTAAAACAAAAAAGCAAATAATGGCCCTAAGGAATTTAAAAAAACCAAACAGGGTATTTATTATTTCCAATAATACCATAATAACCCCAAAAAGTGGCTGCATTTCCCCCCAAAAAAGTCTTTATTAATAAATGTTTTGATTATAAATATTGTTTTTCAATATCAAACTTAGACAATATAAGCTGTTACACAACAAAATTAAATTATAAATAGTGTTCATGGTAACTACAGTAGCCCCATGGCTTCTTTGGTGCTGAATGACAGTTCACAGCTGACTTCTGACAGTCAACATTTAGGTAAATACCTAAATTTTGACTGTTTAAAAGTGACAGCTGCTAAACACATGTTCTTGCAGATCATTTGGATAGCCGTAGGGATACATACAGTAGCTCCATGGCTTCTTTGGTGCTGACTGACAGCTCACAGCTGACTTCTGACAATCAACATTTAGGTATATACCTAAATTTTGACTGTTAGAAGTGACAGCTGCTAAACACATGTTTTTCTAGATCATATGATTTGACGTTGAGATACATGATTTGGTCTGGCAACTTTTCAAAGCCATCAGCTGTCAGTCAGCACCATAGAAGTAATGGGGCTACTGTAGATAGGGTTTGTTCTCTATTTAGTATTGAGCTGCACTTGAGGTGCACTAAGTCAGACTATGAAACTGACCCCATGATATCTATTTTTCGAATGTGTGTGTCATCTACACACATTTTGTTATTTGATAACTCCCATTTACAGAGCAAGTTGGCCCAAATAAGCGGATAAATTTCAGGCTAGGTACTTGTTTTGTTTCTGTTATTCAAATTTTATCCCAAGTAAACGGCTGCCTCAATTACCTGGAATGCACTGTAGGCCTACATTAAACAATGTTACCATGAGCATAACAATATTGTTATATTAATTTTAATGTGTTAAGTAAAAGTTTATAAAAATATACCTCGGTATATTTCATTGTCTCTAATTATGTTATTCATATTTGACAGGTTCTTGTGCCAATCATTTAAACTTTGTTTTTAATCCTTTTAACACTTGTACCCTGCAATCAAAGTAGTCTTAAGTGTTCATTAAGAGCAGTGTGAGATTGGAGTTTTTTTAATATATTTCATATATTAAATGTCTTTACATTGTAATAAAAAAAAAGTTCACAAATCTCCCTTGAGTAATTGAGATTAATGTAAATAGTTGAGTGATTGAACCTGTTATGTGAGGTAAGCAGGTACGTATTGTTTACGGTATTTGTTGTTTCCAGCTTCTAGGAATGGTCCCAGCGATTCCCCACCCCCATACACTGCTCCTGCAGGCCCCTGGTACGCTGCCCCACCCCCAGCGTATGCCCCACCTCCCAATGGCTATTACGGCTGGGTACCTCCCACTCATACATTCCCAGATGCGCCACCAGGTATTTGTGAATTTTATTCTGACAAATAGTAGGATTTTGATAGGAAGAGACTTTTAAAAATGAAAAATTTTTCTGCACTTAACATTGATAATACAAATTGCTCTTAATGCATGTGGAATACCATCCAAAAAGATTCAGTTAATATTTATATAATTCAAAGTATATATTTTGTCACAAGCTGATATTTTAAATGTGATTAATTGAAAGAACACGCTTCACATAGTGAAGTCGAAATATCTCACTGATTAAAATTGAAAATGTTGCTAAAGTGTGTATGCTTGATAAATATATTCCTTCCTTACTAAGAATTTTCCAAGGTTATTAAATTTTCACTCTAATTGAAGCTGTGCTCAGCAATGTTCAAAGAAAATAATGCTATGTCTAAAAATTACTAAGCAGAGGATAGATCTGCTGTACAGGTCTTAATATTGTGTGGTTTTAATATATTTAATACATACATGCATGGATGTATATAGGGCGTCCGTGTTTGGAAGGATGTTATCTGACAGCTAGCTGAAGGTTCTTTATTGTAAACATTGACTTAGTCACCAATGTCAACCTATTCTGAAAAAATATGTTATTACTAATGTTCTATTATCAATAAAATGTGTTTATAACACTTCCCTAAGGACTAGACCCTATTATATAATTGGTGTTTTCGTAACTTACTGAAAGAAAAAATATATACTATTAAAACTTTTTTTGCGGCTGTGGCAACAAGTTTTATAGTAAATTAATTAAATTATTAGTTAAAAAGCATTATATTCACACTTTTATCTTGTTTTAACTGGCTTAAAAACTGCCTTGATGGTTTGTATGAAGTCATCAACTGCCCTTGTTTCGGCTATATTGATTTCAGTAGAGCATGTCGCTTATGACAGTGTGTGCAGAAATGTGTAGGGAGAGTGAGAGGAAATATGTACAAGGAAAGTGTGAGCCGTGTTAAAGTGGGAGGGGAACGAACGGAATGGTTTGAGTTGAGAATGGCTTGAAACATGGGAGCACTATCTCACCATTGTTGTGTGTGATATTAAGGGGTATAATGATGAGAGAGGTGAGGTGCTGGGAAGCATAGGGGATGGCAATATTTAGGGCTGTGGAGCCAGAGTCGGAGTCTGAAGCGATTTTGGGTGGAGTTAGTCGGTAGAAAGGTACCGACTCCGACTTAAGAAAACTTATAATAGTGTCAAATTCTCTTCTTACTGGTATATATATAATCAAGGATCAATCTTAATATCACAATTCTTAACCATCAAGACTTTGATGGCATACAAACAAAAAGAGAACATTCAGAATTGGATAATTTTCAGTTGTGATTTTTTTTATCAGTTTTAATTTATTACATGTATAGATTAATGCATATTTACGGTAATAGAAATTTAGGAAATTTACTTATCTATACATTGTAATCAAATAAGTATATTTTAAGTTCAATTAAACTAAGAACTAATATGATGATCCACGTGCTGGTGATTATATGTCTTGTACTACCACGTTAGTACCTAGCATTTTAATTTTTCTGAATTAGTTATAATTTTATTGTAGTCAAATGATTTTACTATTATAAAGTTTTTATTACAAATTAATATACAAATGTCTAAAACGGAGAATTATTATTATTAATATAAATTGGCCACTAATAAAGAAGTCAGAGTCTGACAGTAGAAAAAGTAGAGGAGTCGGAGTCGTAGACTTATCCAATCGACTCCACAGCCCTGGAAATATTAAAGCACTGGTGTTTGTGAACAACCTGGGTGTGGGGTAAATGAGGATCTAAGAGTGTAGGAACAGTTGGATGTATGGGATGAGGTGGTAGTACAGCATGGAGTGAAATTTACAGTAAAGAAGAGTGAATTGGTGATTACAACATAGAAGAAAAATAGGCACATGAGGGGAGTAAAATGAGGAAGAGCGAAACTTAGGAAAGTGAAAAAAAGCTTCAAGTACTTGGGAAGTGTGGTAGAGGAAAAAGGAGGAAACGAGAGAGGGAGGCAAGTGGAGGCCTTTTACTATTAGCATCAGAAGTCTGGTCTGGGGTAGAGATGTTACACAGAAGTGTAAATGATTATATTTAAAACTGAGGTGGCCCACTGGCTAGATAATTTTATAATAAAGGAAATTGATAAAACTAAAGAAAAAGGAAAAATAAACTACTAAGAATAAATTTGATGAAGAAATACAAAGGTGACATCTTCTTCCTTTCTTCTGTCTTCTATAGTAGAAGTAGTCACACACACATTTTAACACAAATAAAATAATATTTCCGCATTGTTGCCTTTATCAAACACAAAGAAGAAGAGAGTACAAATAACAAAAATAATGAATTACTCCATTTTGAATTTAATAATAATAATTAATAAAATAATTATAATAAAAAATTATATTTAAAAAAAAATAAGGATAAATAATAATGTTAATTTGGAAAATAATAATAATATTATTGAAATAAACTATCTTTTGTTGAGACCTGGTGGTAATCTTGATTTGGTAATCCATTGGTGGGCCAGTTCCCATTGGGTAAGTTGAGAACTGTTGCACTGTTTGGGAAATGCTTCTTAATATTTTGGTGGTGTAGCAGGTTTGAAAGTCCTGGTTGTGGGTACCGGCATGGATGGGTACAGGCTTGTCCGGATCTTTGTGTTTTGTGTCAAAACGATGATTGTTTATTCGCTGTCTGAGAGAACCTGTAGTGAGGCCGATATATTCTGCATCACATGATTTGCACTGTAGTTGATATATCAAGTTATTGGTTTAGCAATTGTAATGACCAGGGCTTTTGTATTCCTAATTTGGTTACTTTGCTGTTGAAGGATGTAGCTGGTAGGTGGATTCCACATGTGCTGCAACGGGTGCTACCACAGGGGTATGAACCATTGGTAGTCTGTTTTTCTTCTCGGATTACCTTGGGGTCAAGAAGTTTGGGATGGACTAGGATATTGTGGAGATTGGGTGGCCGTTTGAAAGTGACTTTTGGGGGTGAACTAAGAAGGTTTTGGGTTTGGTTAGGAATTTGTAACCACTTTTAAGGATGGTGTTGATACGTTGTAGACCAGGATGGTATTGGGTTGTGACAGGGATGTCCTCAACGTTTTTTGTAGGGTTGTAGTCATCCCTGGAGAGTGCTCTGGAGATTTGGTTGTCTATTAGAGGCTTGGGGTAACCTCTACTTTGGAAAGCTGTGGAGAGTTGTTTACAATATTCAGTTGAATCGTCGGGCTCTGAACATATCAGTTTGGCTCGTGTGGCAAGGCTGAATGATAGAGACCTTTGTGTATGAAGGATGGCTGCTGTGGTAGTGGAGGTATTGTTGGTGATTGGTGGGTTTTATATGCACAGTGGTACGAATTTGGTTGTTTTTAAGGAACAGATTCACATCAAGGAAGGTAAGACTATATTGTGATTTATTGTGGGTGAAGTTTAAGGGGCTGCAATTGCTGAGATTATCTAGAAAAGCATCCAAGGATTCTTTGGAGTGAGGCCAGATCATGAAAACTATGTCGATGTAGTGAAGCCATAGATAGGGTTTGATGGGCTGAGAATGTAGAAAGCGTTCTTCTAGTAGTCCCATATAAAGATTTGCGTATGTAGGAGGCATGCGTGTACCCATAGCTGTGCCCTTTATCTGTGTATCTGTCTACGTTTGTCTAGAAAATGAAAGTTGTTAAATTGAAGGATCATCCTAGCCAGCTCCACCAGAAAAGAAGTGTAAATGAGTAATGCACAGGCACACATATTGTGTTTCAATATTGCAGTATGCATCAGAGACCTGGGGGATGAATGAAAGGGATTAGAGCAGGTAGGATACAGGCATGTGAGAAGAAACTTCTGTGTAGGCTGGGAGTGAAAAATAGGACAGGGTGAGAGAGAGAATGTAGGAGGAGCCCCTGAAGAATAGGATAGAGAAGGTGAGATTGAGGTGGTATGGACATGTGAAGAGGATGGAAGAGGAGAGAATTCTAAGAAAGATCCTTGAAATGGATGTGGTGGGCAGGAGATCAAAAGGAAAACCTAGGGACATGTGGATAGTGGGAGTCTGAAGAGGAGAGGAATGGATTGGGCCGGCGTGGAGGAAGAAAGGTGATGGGAGAACAGACATAAATGGAAAAGCTTATGTTCGAGAGGACCCTGCCAGTGGAAAGAAACTCTGCATGGCGATGATGAGGATGATGCCACATATTAGTTGCTCTTATTTTAAAAGAGTTTTTTTTAAGTGAATCATAGAGGCCTCTTCTACCAAAAAACCCCCCCATCCAAATGGCTATTTTCTAAAGCTCTTGTTTCAATAATGTAAAAATCGTTGATAATTTAAAACATTGTTTGTGTGAATGTTCGGACACCCATAAGTAACAACAAACAACCTATGATTTGGCGAGTGTATATATGGTAACTTTTCTTGGCTGTCAGATACCACCTCTCCTACTGTGGATGGCCCTTACCTAATCATGCAGTTCCCTTACATGGTAGGCAAAAAAACTACTGTTCTTAATCCATCCTCTCACTTTCTGCACAGCTCCCTAGCCTTGCATACTCCCTTTGCTTCAACAACATCCATCCATACACAGATACACATGCTTTGTTCTTAGAACGCTTAAGGTTTATCTTTTTCACACATTCCCCTACAACATTTAATCATGTCTTACGCAGCCTATCCCCCCCCCCCC